>JAINUG010000068.1:2109178-2114178 GCA_029706075.1 Aldrovandia affinis | reverse complement strand
CACAACGACATACAGGTACGTAGACCGACTGCTAGAGCTAATCACTAACAAACTAACCATTCACATAATGTACCTCCCCAAACCAGTACATGTCTGTGTGTCATATGGCTACAGTTTGCATTCAACTTGATACTATATCAAATGTACAGTTTTGTCACATGCTGTGCAACACAACTAGGATTGGAACAGAACAGCAGGACGCAGGGAATGGCGTTATCAGTCTGTGGACCAGATTTTATTCTTTCTCCCACGGGGGGGGGAGAGAGAGAGAGAGAGAGAGAGAGAGAGAGAGAGAGAGAGAGAGAGACAGAGAGAGAGAGAGAGAGAGAGAGACAGAGACAGAGAGAGAGAGAGAGAGAGAGAGAGAGAGAGAGAGAGAGAGAGAGAGAGAGAGAGAGAGAGAGAGAGAGAGAGAGAGAGAGAGAGAGAGAGAGAGAGAGAGAGAGAGAGAGAGAGAGAGAGAGAGAGAGAGAGAGAGAGAGAGAGAGAGAGAGAGAGAGAGAGAGACAGAGAACGGTCACGCTCACTAGAGGTAACTATATAAATGAACAAAATAACCTTTGTCGGTCCCCCTCACGGGTTCCAGCTAAAAACAATTCATCAAAACAACAAACTTGTTGCCTTTCGGCAAAACGCTAGACATAGACACACACACTTTTCAGTTTGTAACTTCTTTGGGTCACAGTTTTCTCCTGTGTTCCAGCCACCTACTAAGAGAGCAGAGCAGATTTATGCACGCAGGTACAATTAGATAATGCCGCACAGCTGTGTGCCCTAGCTGCCCTGCCAGTAGGCGTGGCCATTAATCACCCTGATTCCCCCGTCTAGACCGACGCCTTCCACAAGATGTTAAACAACACAGAGGGCTTCCCTGCTGTTCAGCATTATTTGTACTATTTGCAATGGAAGCACTATTGACATAGCATAGAATTGAATGAGGTAGAATAGAATAGAATTGACTAATGGCATAGAATAACTTTACATTTTACATTTGACATTTTAGTCATTTAGCAGACGCTCTTATCCGGAGCGACCTACAAACCGTGCATTTATACATGGATTAATCATAATCCGTGCCAGAGATCAGTGTCGTGATACAGTAATAGATTATTGTTGGCGGCTGCAACCGTACCTGTAACACAAGCAGGGAAAACTTACCGAGGTTCATTTAGTTGAAGCATCTTGTTCAGGGATTAAAGTCAGGCAGGTTTCAGGTTTCAGGTTTCTGCTGCATTACAGAGCTTTCTGCACCTTGTCTCTGGAACTCAATTCCAAGCCGTATCAGAGGTGCAGCTACAATCGGCTCTTTTCAATCTCAAGTTTTAAGACTTAGTTGTTCCCGCGTGATTATTCCTCCTGGTTTGGACTTTTAGCTGATTCAGATTTTTTTTATTTATTTATTTATTTTTCTTTGTAAAGTTATTTTTCTTTGTCCTGGGTTGTTCGCAAGAAGAGCGCTAGATAAGGGCTTTTTGTATTGTATTGCATTGTATTGTATAATTAGTTCTAACTTACTTCTAACAACACGCCATGAACTCCACAGGCCACAGGAACTCCTGTTCTCCGGTCTGCCCTAGCTCTCCCATTGTACCTCGTGGTCTGCAGTGTTGAAAGTAGTCACTGGCACGCTGATAGGGGCATCAGAGGAGCACAAACATTCAGCTGCAGTGCCCCTACAGTGTGTGTGTGTGTGTGTGGCACAGCTGTGACTCCAGAGGCACCGTTGGGTGATTCCCAAATTAGGGGAAAAGTATTTGTTCAAAGCAGGAGATGGATTAGAACATAAGCCAGCGTAGACGGAGAGGCGGAACCCATCATTGTATTTGAGCTTCAGGATCTGGACATGGCTCTTAAAACAGTAGGGCCACATGTTGACCAGTCAGGCTTTCAGACATGTCCCGAATTTAACCGATGGGAACAGCGTTGTAGCAAGGTGGCAGGGGTGGATGAAAGACCAAACAAAAGAACTACGGTTCGATAGGCCAACAGCCAATTTATCATCCTTTTACAAAATAATATCAACAAAACACGAAAATGAAGCAGTTAAATCAAAAACTATGCAACAGAGGGAAACAGCAACAAAACCCAGCACTTCTGCCTCCATGCCCTGAAAACTCTCTCTAATCAGGCATGGCAGGCTGTGCTTTTATAATGGCCTAACGAAGGCAATGGCTCACAGCTGAGTTGATTGCTCATTAGCCTCAGGTGAGCCTGCCTGTAGGTGAGGCCGCTGCTGTCCAAGGCCCTGTAGTCCTCTCTAGGCTGTGGGAGGGAACAGGAACACCTGACAGCAGCCAAAAGGGAGGCGCAGCCCTCTCTACTCCTCCCTCCACCTCTCCCAGTGTCACAGACGTGTCCTCCCTCCCCCCCCACCCCGCAGGCGTTCAGTCGAGCGCACCGCATCGGCCAGGCCAAGAAGGTGATGATCTACCGCTTCGTGACGCGGGCCTCGGTGGAGGAGCGCATCACCCAGGTGGCCAAGCACAAGATGATGCTGACCCACCTGGTGGTGCGGCCCGGCCTGGGCTCCAAGGCCGGCTCCATGTCCAAGCAGGAGCTGGACGACATCCTCAAGTTCGGCACCGAGGAGCTCTTCAAGGACGAGATCGAGGGTGAGGGACTGCCGAAAGGGGGACGTGGAGAGGGGGAGGGAGCACGACGGAAAAGAGAGTTGGGGGCGAAGAAAAGGAGATAGGGGTCAAGGGGCGGGGGACTGTTTTGGGAGTTTTGAGAATGTGTTTCAGTTTTTGTCCCGTCCCTCTCTCTGTCCTGCTGTCTTCCTCCCCTTCATCTCTGTGGGCCCCTCTCATCCAATTTTCCCCTTCTCCCATCCCTCCCCCTAAACCCTACTCCTTTCCCCACCCTTCTTAAGCCCCCCGCCCCTTCTCCCATCCCTCTCCTAAACCCCGCCCATTATCACATTCCCCTCTAAACCCTGCCCCTTCTCCCCCAAACCCCGCCCCTTCTCCCTCCCCCATAAACTCGACCCCTTCTCCCCCAAACCCCGCCCCTTCTCTCTCCCTCCTAAACTCGGCCCCTTCGAACCTCTAAACCCCGCCCCTTCTCCCCTCCCTCCCCTACACCCTCCCCCTTCTCCCATCCCTCCCCTAAACCCGCCCTTCCCTCCCATCCCTCCCTCCCATCCCTCCCCTAAACCCTCCCATCCCTCCCCTACACCTCGCCTCCTTGTCTAATTGTTCCTCTCCTGGCTCCTCCCCCTGTCTCCCTATGTCCAGCCGGGGACAACAAGGACGAGGACGTAAGTGTGATTCACTATGACAACGTGGCCATAGAGAGGCTGCTGGACCGTGACCAGAACGCCACCGACGACACGGATGTGCAGAACATGAACGAGTACCTGAGCTCCTTCAAGGTGGCCCAGTACATGGTGCGGGAGGAGGACAAGGTAAGGGCTTTGGGAGGGCCTGTGTACTGTGTGTGTGTGTGTTGTGTGTCTGTGTATAAGTGTGTGTGTGTGTGTGTCTGTGTGTGTGTGTGTGTGTGTTGTGTGTCTGTGTATAAGTGTGTGTGTGTGTGTATGCGTGTTGTGTGTTTGTGTATGACTGTGTGTGTGTGTGTGTGTGTGTGTGTGTGTGTGAGAGAGAGTGTGTGTGTGTGTGTGTCAGTGTGTTTGTATAAATGTGTGTCATTTCTGGTCTGGTGTCTGATGCCTAGTGTCAGTGCTGACTTCTCTCTTTACCCACGTTTGTGTGTGTGTATGTTTGTGTGTGTGTGTATGTGTGTGTGTCTGTGTGTGTGTGTGTGTGTCGCTGACCTGTGTCTGTAGATGGAGGATGTCGAGAGGGAGATCATTAAGCAGGAGGAGAACGTGGACCCCGATTACTGGGAGAAGCTGCTGAGGCACCACTACGAGCAGCAGCAGGAGGACCTGGCCCGCAACCTGGGCAAGGGCAAGAGGGTCCGCAAACAGGTCAACTACAACGACGCTGCGCAGGAGGACCAAGGTACGAGAGAGAGGGGGGGGAGACACGCTGCTCTGAGCTGTGGGAACTTTGGGTAAAACGAGTTGCGTTGGGTAAAACCGTCTGCTAAATTATTGTATTGTATTGTAGCTGCACTGAAAATCCAGTAGTAACCTGACCCAATACCACAGTAAATTAGGTTGTCCTAATCTTGCAGTAAAATGGCTTAAATGATATATATATTATTTTCTCGGGCGGACAGCCAATCGTCGCCCCCTGGTGGCACTCCCGGCCAGAGCTGACACTTGGCGAGACGGGGAATTGAACCCCGGTCTCCGTGGCCAGTGTCGGACGTTGTAACCACTGGACCACGCGGGAGGCCCTAAATGATATATTTTGACAAGGGACTCTCATGCCTGTGAGAGTGTGCTACATTGGCACAGGCCATCAGTGCGAATATAGGGCATGACTTTGATTGTCCAGCTGTATATTACGATTTACAGTTTACAGCCTAGATTCATTTGCGCTCGATGAAAATGAAAAACATCTACGAACAGGTTTATATTCAGTCGGTTGTTTTCCTGAAAGTGGGTGCACTGCTTCGTACTTCTGTCCCCTGTGTCTGGGCCCTTTGGAAGGCAAGTAAGTAACAAAGCTTTGAGGCCAAGAGCAGCCAGTTACCGGCCCAGTCTACCAGTCGTGCTCCGTCCCCTCATTCATGAATGCGTCTTATGCCATCATTATGCACCCCATGCAATTACTGTCGACTATTGCGTTGAAAGAAAAAATTTTTCCAAATTAAGAATTTGGAAACATGAAAAAGAAGAGATTGCATATAGTAAATATAATAATATAATATACACCATTTAGCAGACGCTTTTATCCAAAGCGACCTACAGTAGTGAATGCATACATTTTCAGTATATGTGGCCCCAGTGGGGATTGAACCCACAACCTAAGCGTTGCCAACACTGTGCTCTACCAACAGAGCCACAGAGAACCACATAGATTGTTGTTGTTGTTGTTGTTGTTGTTGTTGTTGTTGTTGTTGTTGTTGTTGTTGTTGTTGTTGTTGTT
>JAINUG010000068.1:1809178-2104178 GCA_029706075.1 Aldrovandia affinis | reverse complement strand
ATCATGTTTGAAGTGTTACAGGCTAAATTTGTGCCAGTTTATCTATCAGTATGTTTGTCTGTGCATGATGGGTGCAATCTTTATTAGCATTTGAATTCCGTTGTATACTGGGATGAGGCAATGCTATATCTAGTGTAATAAGGTATGAAAGTGGACCCCACAACTAAGGGCATGTGTTTTTCACCACCTCTCTCAAGAAGCTGCAGTTAATTTACATACATGTACATTTGAGGTATTTAGCAGATGCTCTTATCCAGAGCCACTTACAAAAAGTGCATTTATAAGATTAAACATGGTTAGTGCAAGAGATCAGTGTAGTAACTCTGTTACAGACATCACTCTTGACAGTTGCACACCTTACCTGTAACACAGGGAAATAAAGGTTTTTTCGTTTTCTTTACTAAAACGTAGACAGTGGTGAAGACAGTTAATCAATTTAGACAGTAGGTGTAGTAGACAGGTGTAGTGGCCTGTGAATCCGGGTCAGCCCTGACATGATTCCACCAGCGAGGGATCAGGACAGAGAAGAGGCAAGACCGCGAGGAGCGGCTGCTGGGCGCCCGAAGGGATAGGACAGCCAGTTTGCCAGAGGAGGCAGAGCGGAGTAGTCTGGTTGGGGTGTAGGGTGTGATGAGTGTCTAGAGGTAGGAGGGAGCAGGTTCCTCTAATGGCCCGATATGCCAGTACCAGTGATTTAAATTTGATATGTGCTGCAATAGGGAGCCAGTGCAGTGTGGTGAGTAGTGGAGTGACATGTGTGAACATTGGTAGGTTGAAAACTATGTGCGGCGGCATTCTGCACTAGTTGCAGTGGCTTGATGGTACAGGCCGGTAGAACTGCCAGCAGGAAATTGCAGTAGTCCAGATGAAAGATCACCAAAGCCTGGACCAGGAGTTGTGTGGCCTCTTGGGTGAGGAACAGGCAAGAATCGGCAGGTCTGGGTGATTGCTGCGATGTGGCCCGAGAAGCACAGCTGGTCGTCCAGCGTCACTCCAAGGCTCCTGGCAGACTGGGATGGAGACATTATGAAGCCTTCCTCTGTGATTGAAGCACCAATCCTTCCTTCTCTGGGAGGAAGAGCAGCTCTGTCTTCCCCCAGGTTCAGCTTCAGGTGGTGGGTGGACATCCAAGAAGAGATGTCTGCCAGGCATGCACAGATACGTGCCAGGACCTGGGTTTCAGAAGGAGAGAAGGAGAGAAAGAGTTGAGTGTCACCAGCATAACAGTGATATGAAAAACCATGAGCAGAGATAACAAGTGACTTGGTGTACAGGGAGAATAGGAGAGGGCCTAGCACCGAGCCCTGCGGGACTCCGATAGAGAGGGTGTGGGGAGAGGAGAGGCATCCTCTCCACGCCACCTGGTAGGACCGGTCAGCCAGGTATGATTCAAACCATGCCAGTGCAGATCCAGAGATTTTCATCTCTAGCCGAGATATGGTGGTCAACAGTGTCAAATACAGCCGATAGGTCGAGCAGGAGGAGGACGGAGCTGAGTGATTGAGTCTTTGCCAGAGGAACCAGAGTTGATTACATTGGAGTCAAAGGAGAGGATGTCCATAGTGATGGACTGGAAGATGGGGGAAGGAATGGGATCGAGAGGGCAGGTGGTAGGACGGTGGGAGAGAATAGGTTGTGACAGGTCAGAGTCAGGGAGGGGAGAGAAGGAAGTCAGGGAGGCGTGAGATTTGGGTGGTGAGATGGGTGAGGGAGGGTTAGGTGCAGGAGAGGTTGGGGAGAAGGAGTTGCGAATGTCATTGACTCTCTTGCGAAATTAGGATGCAAAGTCATCTGCGGTTAGAGAGGAGGGGGGTGGGGAAGAAGCGGAGGAGAGGTTCGAGGAAAAGGTAGCCAGAGGGTGTGGAAGTCAGTCTGGGGGGGGATTTGGCTTTTCTCCATTTCCTTTATGCCACTCGCAGTTGAGTTGGTCAGCGTGAATGCAGTCAGTTAGCCAGGGATTCCGCCATGGTGAATTTGAGGGACTGGAGGAGGGGGAGAAAGGCGGAGGTCTGAGGGGTGTCCAGCAGTAGGTTGAAGTCACATGGAAATAGGATGGGAGTGCCATCCTCAGGGAAGGAGCTGAGTAGGGCATCCACCTCGTCTAGGAAGCTTCCCAGTGGACCTGGTGGGCAACAATAATGTGCAGTTTACATGGGACAGTGATAGTGACAGCATGGTATTCAAAGGAGGTGAATAAGAAATGAGGAAGAGGAACAATACCGAATCTCCACAGGGGGAAGATTCATATACCTGTCCCTTCACCTTTACCTGTGGGTCGTGGAGTGTGAGAGAAGGTGTAGGCAGTGGAGAGAGCAGAGGGGTAGCCGTGTTCTGAGGGGTGATCCACATCTCAGTGAGCGTGAGGAAATGTAGAGAGAGTAAGGAGGCCTGGGCTGTTCCATAGCCCTCCTGTACCACGACGTCTACACCGGTGGATCTAGGAGGGTGGATCAGATTGGAGAGGTTGCGGATGTGGGTTGCAGTTCCTTTTTGATCCTCAAGGTGTCGCTGTAGGCAGTAATTTGTGGCAATTACTCAAACTAACATGACCAATTACACAATTAATTGCCAATCTGAGTGTTGGTGCAGGGGCGCAAGTCTACAAATTGACATTGATATTGAAACCTCATTTGTGGTAATTGAATGATTACTTGAGATTGTAATGCACTGATTGCTTAACAAGTAGCTTCAGAAAGTCCTCCATCGACCTCTTGGTGTTGGAGGACGGAACTGCAGGTTCCTGACAGAGGTGGTAAAAAAACGCACACCCTTACCCATAGCACTATGTAATGCCTTAATACTACAAAATGGAATCTCCGGACACACATGGATGTGAAGGTCCCGTGTACTCTGTGGGTCTGCCTTGTACAGAGGAAGTGAAGGGAGAAAAGGATGCAGCAAAAGAGGGGAAAGGGACAAAGGAGGAAGTCCCCAGAGGGACCAATGGGAAGACTGAACGACCGCGCTTCATGTTCAACATTGCCGACGGGGGCTTCACCGGTAACGTGTACAGCAGCAAACGACCGACAACACATGGTTTTGAGTTTTTTGTTTCAATTTCAATTTCACTCATATTCGCGTCTTCATATCCACATTTCCCACAGAGCTGCACGCACTTTGGCAGAACGAGGAGCGGGCGGCCATTTCCTCCGGGAAGGTGAACGAGATCTGGCATCGACGGCACGACTACTGGCTCCTGGCGGGCATCGTGCTGTATCCTGAACAAACACACTGCTGCAGAGCACTTTGCACTTCAGCCAACGGCGTGCACTGTAGCTGCCTGATGGCTATGCAGTTGTTGTGCTTTGGCATGGGATTTAATTTGAGGCAATCTTTCTCATTTATTTAAAGCGGTTCAGTATTTAATGAACTCCTCTAGGGGTGGGAGGGGTGCATGCTATATTACAGGCAAACATGTCAATTTAAACTCCTTGGCATGACAACATTTTATCAAAATTGTCAAAATATATCAAATTGAAAATTGTCAAGAGGTATAACAACAGGTTGACAATTTTGTTTACCGTCTTTCAGTGGACATTAAAGTAGCCAAATACATTTGCATGCTAAAACAAAGTGTCTTGGCATAATCCTTGCGCCTGTGGATACCCTGTGCAAGCCATCCCCATATCCCCTGGCTCCCCCCGCCCCATCTCCTCCTTGCTGCCCACCCTTAGTTGATCCTTGACCCTTGACCCTTGACACCTGGCAGTCACGGATACGCCCGCTGGCAGGACATTCAAAACGACGTGCAGTTCGCCATCGTCAACGAGCCCTTCAAGACTCAGGCCAACAAGGGCAACTTCCTGGAGATGAAGAACAAGTTTCTTGCCCGCCGCTTCAAGGTGAGACGAGACCCAATAACAAACCGGGTAGCTCCATCCGAGAGAGGAGGGAAAAGAGACAGAAAGAGATTTACATTTACGGTATTCAGCAGACGCTCTTATCCAGAGCGACTTACGAAAAGTGCAACATTAAACACAGTAAGCTTAATCAAAGTTAGTGCAAGAGATCAGCATAGTAACACTGCAACAGACATCATCGCTGGCAGCTGTACATCGTACCTGTAACACAGGGAACAAAGGTTAGCGGGGGATGGCAACAGTGGTGATGGCAGTTAATTAATGTAGAGAATCAGAGATGCTTGTTATTTTATTACTAGGCGTTTAAATGAAGGGGTTAAGGGTGCGACGCAATTCCCGGGAGCGGGACACTTTTCGAAAGCTTCTCAGCCTCCCGTTAGCGTGGAGCGGCCCGGCGGATGTTTAACGTTACGCTGCGACCCTCGGTGTGTGACGGCGCCCTGCGGGGAGAGTAAACGAGCCTCCCTTCCCTCCAGCTGCTGGAGCAGGCCCTGGTGATCGAGGAGCAGCTGCGCCGGGCGGCCTACCTGAACATGACCCAGGACCCCACGCACCCCGCCATGGCGCTGAACGCCCGCTTCGCCGAGGTGGAGTGCCTGGCCGAGTCCCACCAGCACCTGAGCAAGGAGTCGCTGGCCGGGAACAAGCCCGCCAACGCCGTGCTGCACAAGGGTGAGGCAGAGGGGATCGCAACACGAGGGGGTGAACGTGAGAGGGGTGGGAGAGAGAGACGGAAGAGACAGAGGGGGGTGGATACAGACCTGGATGGAGGCTTTGAAGTCCAGCAAGGTGGAAAAAAAATTCATGTTATGTCACATAATTTTAGTCCAAAGTCCAACCTTATCCATCCAGTAGGTGTGATTCAGTGTCCTGGTTCAGTTTGTTTGGCTGACTGTTGTTGTTGTTGTTGGGTGTTGTTGTAATTGCAGTGCTGAACCAGCTGGAGGAGCTGCTGAGCGACATGAAGGCGGATGTGACACGGCTGCCAGCCACGCTGTCCCGAATCCCGCCCATCGCCGCCCGCCTGCAAATGTCTGAGAGAAGCATCCTCAGCAGGCTGGCCAACAAGGGGAACGAGACTCACACAGCCCCGGTAAATATTACTACACTCACACACATGCAGTCCCAAACACACACACACACACACACACACACACACACGCAGTCCCAAACACACACACACACACGCCGTCCCAAACACACACACACACACACACACACACGCCATTCCAAACACACACACACACACACACACACACAATTCCAAACACGGTCACACACATATGCAGTCCCAAACACACACACACACACACACATGCACATGCACCAAAAACACACACATGGCCACAAGCACCAACACGTATGCACACAAACAAACACACACACAAGCACCAATGCATACTGTACATACACACACACACACCCACACGAACACGGACACAAGCATCAACACATATTGTACGCACATGCACACACACACACACATACACACACGGAGACAAGCACCAGAGCATGCATACACACCTACTTACTGACTTGTACTCTTACATGCTGGAAATCAGCTGTATACATAAATGAGCCAGTTGGTGTACACTGAAATATTATCATATGTTTGTGACAGTTCCATTCCTCTCTCTCTCTCTCTGTCTGTCTGTCTGTCTGTGAAGCCTATACCCCTGGGACCATATGCCACACCACATAATTTTGGGGCCCCCTTTACCCCTGCCCCCCCGGGAGCCATGTCTCTGGGGGTAACAAACTACAGTCAGATGCCACCTGGGTCATTCATATCAGGTCAGTGTGCAGATCTTTTTCAACATACGTGGTCGGTGTGCAGATCAAAACAAAACCAGCGCAAAAAAAACTTTTTAAAAAATCAACCAGCAAAAGAGCAACATTCTTTACGTTTTCAGATTTCACTTCGACTGGATGGAAAAAAATGCAGTAGTGTGTGTCTCGGTTTATCAGTTAAAAGTGTGCTTTTGATGAGTACTTGGAATAAATGGATGGTTTCAAGTTATGCGGCAGAGATTTATAGTGAGAGCAAAAAAAAAAAAAAGGTTCATTAATCATTTTCACAACAATTTGTTTTGTACCTGTAAAAAACAACAACAACAACAATATTGGGCATAATACTATGAGGTGTATACGTCACACTAAAGACATGAGAGAGTCCATGTCCGTGACCTCACAGAAACATTTTGGCTGGGAGCCCCGATCGGGGGCGGCGATTGGCTGTCCGCCCCAGGGGAAGGGGGGAGAGAGAGCCGGCACGAGCTCGCCGAGGAGTGGAAGGGCGTCCTTAGACAGTAGGTGAGCGAGTTCCTTTTCGGAGGAGGCGGATCGCTGCCGGCCTCGTGGGGATTATCTTGACTGGGGAAGGGCGAATCAAAAGAAATAGAGAGTGTAATTGGCCACCAAATTGGTAGAAGAATGGGGAAAAAATCTGAAACAAATTGTCAAAAATTTAAAAACCATACGGGGGCATTAGACAGTCCCTTTTTCAGTGGTGCCTGCCCCTGTTTAATGAAACATTACAGCGTTGTAATTCACTGTCCACATTCATCAGTAGTTGTTATGGCAACCATGGAACATTTTGCATATGGTGTGCATGATTATACAGTACTGTGTGTCTATTGCAAGCGTTCTCCCGGTCTGGTTTTCGGTGATTCCAAAGAGCAACGCTCAGCTAATATTAGTATTATAATATTAATGTCACCAGGAGAGGTGTGTTTGGGTGTTTAAGGCAGGTGTCGGTGTGGAATTGACGCTGTCATGCCATACAAATGCACTGCGGGTGTGTGAGGTTGTGTTTTGGTGACACCAGCCTCCAGCTGTGTTGGAAGTTGTAACTGAACATTCCTTTAGTGAAAAAGTAGTTTTGGGATTAACGTGAAAGTGACAGTTGGAAAGGAACATTGAAATGGTGACAGTTGGTGGCTGTAGGGTAGGATCAGGGATGACTTCAGAGTTCGATAACTGTTTAAATTTGCGCGTTTAGACCTGAAAGCATGTACGGACATGTGATAAAAGGGTGGGGATGGTGCTGTATCCTTTATTTAAAAATCGAATGGTGATCGCCTTTTCTGGACCTTGATGTATGTGGATGTCTGTCTATACCCCAGCATCATAGACAAAGAAGACGTTTTCTCATTTATTTTGGTCAGATTGTGAAATATTCAGCATTTTTTAACTGTAGGTATCATTCACTGCATAAATTCTGCAAAAACCTTTGCAACTTATTATGATACAGTTCTATGTACAATGGCAAAAAAACTAAACACAGGGCAGCTTTTACATGTGGTGTGAGCATTGATGGACTGCTGTTGTGTATTACTGTGTTTAAGGTACAATTTGTACATTGACCATGCTCAAATTATTCCCGTTAGACCTTTCTAATGGCAGGTTTATCACTGTTCCAGTGGTTTTAAAATCTGTAATTATTGACCTAATATTTCTTTTTTTATTTGTTTGTAACAATCTTCTGACTTGTGAGGGTCAACAACCCTTTCTCTTTCTTGGTGGTAATGGGGGATTGTACATGTGTTACCTACCCCAGTGAAACAGAAAGCCATCGAAGGCCACAATGCAGTTCCCTCACATTGAGATGAACTTTAAAAAGTTGCAAGTTTATGCAGATTTTTATTTGGATTGTATTTAAAATAATTATTAGGGGTGTGAATCATTTTGGGAGAAAAATATTACTGAACTAAAATTGTTGAACAAAATATTTTCCTTGAGCAGTTGTATTAGTATAAAATAATAATTTTTTGCATACAATATAGCTCAATGCCTGTATTGTTTACTTTATACAGCCTTCTTTGCTCATAATTTTTGAGGCTACTGTATATAATAATCCTTGCATCATATTTAATATTTGACCATATATTGACATCATTTTCACATTTCTGTGCTGTGTGAGAATAGCAGCAGTTGTCAGGGTACTGGTTTAAGGAACCACTGTGTTATAGGTTTGAATAAAGAGGAGGGACACTGCTATTGTACAATTGAGCACCATTTTTAACCTGGAGTGTCCAGCTGTATAAACAGGTAGTTAACTTCCATGTCAGAGGGGAATGACGGGGGAGGGGACTGGTGGCTCTGTGTGGTCCTGGTTGGGATTGAAGTTCTTGAGCGAAGGTTCTTTATATTGAGTGACATCACGGAACATGATGACATCACAAAGAATATGAGGTGTTAGCTGTGTTGGCAATGCTACATGCTACTCTTTTGTTTTAATTTGCATCTGTGACCACACCAAAATACATTGGTGGAATTTAATCACGAAAAGGACTATAATTTTCTTTCTCCAAGGTCATGGATTACACTAAACAACTCCACGAGTTCACTGTGAAATCCGCAATGCAAGCAGAGGAATGTGTGCAGGAAAAAAATAAGAGAATTTTTTACATTTTATTTCGAATGGGCTGTGAAAAATGTCATGCTTGCCGAGAGTGGTATTTCTGTGCCCTACTGGCACGCATTTGACAACCAAGCCATCATGATTGTCTTGTTATTGCAGAAGGCTACTGTGTGTTGCATGAAGTTGCAAGAGATTTTAAAAAATGTAATAAAAAGTTGGGACAAACTTTTTTATATTGCTGCTGTGTAAGAGGAGTTTGTGCTAATTGCTCAAAGGGAACATTTCTCGAAGTTGTACATTGATGTTTTTTTACAGTATGCAAAGTCCCTATTATTAAACCACAAAAATGAAATAACAATAATTACCTCATAATGGCTTTACTAACTAGCCATTCTTTCTTTCTAAAATATACTCAGTCTGTCCATTTGTTTGGAGAGTCTGTCCGTGATTGTTCCCAGATGTTTATTGAGACGTTTATTTAAGACCCTAAAGACGTCTTGATGACAGATGTCAGACATAAATTGTCAGGCTATGGCAATGCCGCACTGTTTCAGAGAAATGCTATGACTGTAAGTACAGACAATTGTACACTGTAACTCTATAATAAACATGTCAGTGGTAAAATTAACCTTGCCAGAAGCATAGTACATATATTACGATTAACATTGCCCATGTCCTGTTTGTGGCATACCAAACATCAGTTAAAACTGTAACCCTCTTTGGTGTGAACATGGCCTAAACTGCCCACATTAAATACTGTAACTATTTCATAATATACTGAAGGAAAAAAGTTTTTTCCAGTTTCTCGCAACAAAAAATAAAAAGGTAAGGGGATCTCTGAATGTGTGTGTGTGTGTGGGGGGGGTGTTTGTGTGTGTGTGTGTGTATGAGTGTATGTGTTTGAGTGTGTTTGTGTGTATGTGTGAGTAGCACTGGTGTGTATGAGTGTGTGGGTGTGGGTGTGTAGCACTGGTGTGTGCGTGTGTGTATGTGTGTGTGTATGAGTGTGTGGGTGTATGAGTGTATGTGTGTATGAGTCTGTGTGTGGGGGTGTGTAGCACTGGTGTGTGTGAGTGTGTGTGTGTGTGTGTAGCACTGGTGTGTGTGAGTGTATGTGTGTATGTGTGTGTGTATGAGTGCATGTGTTTGAGTGTGTTGGTGTGTATGTGTGTGTAGCACTGGTGTGTATGAGTGTGTGGGTGTGGGTGTGTAGCACTGGTGTGTGTGAGTGTGTGTGTGTGTGTAAGAGGGCCTATGAGAGGCTGTCCTGTCTCAGCATGCTGCTCTCAAACTCATAACTGCACAAGTTTGGACCTGAAGCCTGATTTTCAGTGATCTTTTTAATGAATCACCATAGATTCAGAACATGTTGGGGAGTGGTTTGGATCGGTAGTTTGACATCACTGAGCTTGGGGATGAAGGGTTCATGGGTTTGAACCCTGGGTTGTAATCGAAAGTTTCTCAAAAATGAGTGCCTCATTCCAATCATGGAAGGTAACATCATTTCAAAAGATTGATTGTGTATTGTGTTGAGATTAATCTGCATCGAAACATCCAGAAGCCTTGCACCTAAATCACAGTTGTCTAAATGTAACATGGTCCCATGACTGGCCAGTTTTCCCTTTTCTAACATTTACTTTGAAACTGATATAATAACCATCAATGACTTTTTTTTTTTTTTTTTTCTCACTCAACTGATGATCTTAAAATCTGATTCTCCCTGTCAGGACAGTTTTTATTTTTTTGTATCTTCACCATTTTTTTTTTTTGTTTACATTTTTGAAAAAAATACTTTTGTCTTGAATTTTCTGGTTAAACCTTTGGGTTTTTTACCATTGTTCCCACGGCTGTTGAGAGGAAGCGATACCACATATTTCAATCTTTTTTGGGGGAATCTCTTTTTTTTTTTGGCCCTCCTGCTCCCTTCTCCCAGTCTCTACAGTGTGCCGCTTGTCTGCCCCCACAGAGGCCGGTACCTTCCTGAAGACCAAGGAGCATGATGTCCTGCAGCGCCAACGTGTGGTGGACCTGTGGAAGGACGGCAAGTCCGAGGGCGCTATCGGCCTGGAGCTGAGGATGCCCAAGTCCACAGTGCACAGTATCATCGTCAAGTACCGCCTCAGCAACACTGTGGAAAACCTGCCACGGAACGGACGGCCAAAAAAACCCTGAGACAGAGAGAGCGAGCGAGCGAGAGAGGGAGGGAGAGAGGGAGGGGAAAGGCGAGAGGGAGGGAGGGGGTGGGTGTGAGAACACGAGAGGAGGCGGCCCCAAAAACTCCCACACACGGAGAGAGAGAGAGAGCGAGCGAGAGAGAGAGAGGGGTGATGTGTGAGGGAGACAGACTGACTAAACCCCCTGGAGAGAGGGAGAGGGAGAGAGAGAGAGGGGAGCGGAGAGAGAGAGCAGCAAAGGGGAGAAACAATGACACTAAAGGAACAAAGGAGCACATAGAATTGGAGATATTGGAGATCTACTGGTAGAGAGAAGAAAAAGTGAAGAAATGGCAACGAAAACGGGGCACAGGGAAAAGAAGAGAGAGAAAGCGGGAGAGAGACAGAGAGCCAGAGGGAGAGAGCCGAAGCTGATTAGCTCTGTGCCGACCCCCTTTCCCTCTCTCCTTCATTACGAACCCCCCCCCCCTTCCCACGTCCCAAATCGGATTTATTCGACCGACCTCGTCCCTGATCACACCCTTGCCCAAACGCAGCTCTGCCGCTCCTCAGCCAGGTCCACCCCGTTCCCCTCCTCCTCCTCTTCCTCCTCCTCCTCCTCCTCTCTCTCGAATAACATCCACAGATCGGCACAGTTGTGATGGAAAGCATGGGATGGAGATCTCCTCTTTCTTCGTCAACAATGAACAATTCGTAAGACGCAGTGACGGAGCTCGCCTGAGGACTGAAGACGGCAGTGTAAACGCATTGTCAAGACGAGGCCACTGGATCTCCAGGCCCCCGGAAACGTACCCGCCCCTAACCAAAGCTTCCTATCCCGAGCGTTCCCCTCAAACGAGCGAAACCAAACCTCCCCTCACGTCGGGACTTTGCCAAGGGACCCCTGGATGACACTGTAACACGGAAGGCTCAGGAATCACGGATTTAAGATGGGGCTGGGGGCACATTCCCCTTCGCCACGTTCCTCTCGGTTTGGTGGAGATGTTGATGCCTACCTGCACCCGGGAATACCGAAATCTCTCAAACGGTCAGGAGAAGAGGAATTTGAAGATGGGAGAAGCCCCGTGGATTCTGGAGGGAAAGGACTGATGAGACGCCCATTTCCTGTTCTTGTTCTCCTTTTTGGAGACGCCAGTGCCCAAGGTTGCGTAAGCCAGATGAACTCAGTCTCCTGGCCCACTCCAGTGGATTGACTTTAGGGGGGGGTCGCGGTGGGAAATGGTGTCAGTGTAATACGTTGTCGCAAAAGTGGCTAACAAAAATGTCAGGGTAGAAAAGGACGACTCCTCGTTTCCTCTGTGAGATTCCAGCCAGACACATGGGAACATCATTGCAGAGTTGATGCAGAATGAATTACACACACACACACACACACACACCACACACACACACACACAACATGCACACACACCACACGCACACACACAGACGCAACGCACACACACCACACACACACACACAACACGCACACACACCACATGCACACACCACACACACACACACAATGCACACTCACACACACACACAACACGCACACACACCACATGCACACACACACACACACACACACACAGAATGTTGGTCAGATCACAAAGTGCGGTAACTCCCAGTAGGGCTTCCTAAGAGGAAGTTGTGCGTTTCGGTGTGTGTGTGTACCTGTATGCGTGTTTATGTAAACTGTAATATGTCATTAGTCGTTTTACACAATATGCAATATTTTCAGGCGAAAGCAGCAGAACCCCCCCAGCTCTAAACGTTATGGAGAACCCCTCAAAGAGATGTGTACACACGGTATATATGTTTTTACCAAAGAAACTGTGGCCAACTCTGCTCAACTTGCCCGGTGGTTTGCCCGGTGGTTTGCACACTGTGCTGTAGGTGACCCGTGTACTGTCCTGGGCTCTGTGACATCAAGCCCACTTATCCCAATGCTGTGGTCATCGGGGCGTGACCATTCAATGTAATGGGGTAGTCGCAGGTGAACAATGGGGACTCGCCCCAATGTGATTCTGCGTGTAGAATCCCGAACGGCCGGTGTCTGAGCCAATCGGGAGACGTGAGAGACACGTGTCGCATGAATGGCGTGTGCGTAGAGGTGGGTGGAAACCATTCAAACTTCCGCAGTGGGAAGTAAGTAGCAGCAGAAGATAGCACTGTAGATAGACATACATTTTGACAAGTCCTTAGTTTGAGTTTGTTGTTTTATGCAAAAATAAATAACAAACAAAAAAAACATTTGTATGTGTAAGGAAGAGGAGTTTCCCCTATGTGAAACACTAGTGTTAGACAACATGGCACATTAAAAAAACAAAAAAACATTCACATAATCCAGTAATTGGTGAGACTGACGACATATTGGGATTTGTGGCAGTTACATATTTTCCGTGTCAATGATACTAGTAGGAGAAACTAGTAGGAAGCAACCGTGAACTACTCAAAAACTAATCAATGTCCTTTTTAATCAGACTTCAGATTGGAAGGTCCTTTTGGGACTATGCAGGTAGATGAAACATGTCAGACAGACAGACAGACAGCCGATTTGAGTCTTAACTTGTGAGAACCACTCCGGACCCTCGAGGCTGTTGGTAGTTCTGGCATATTTCCCCAGGTGTTTCACAAAGAATCGTTGAGACGCATCTAAGATGGTCCATTGTTTCTACGGCTCTGTTCTTGTGTAAGTTCTCATTTGGCAGGACCATAAGAGACGTTAGTCAAAGTGGGGGGTTGAGCTGGACTCTGAGCTCTATCGCTCTAACACGATACTGTAATGTTTCAACATCTGCAAATCAAAGTAGTGGACAGGTATACCCACAGTCACAGCACAATGGCCGCTTGTTCAGGACGCCAGAAGTCGGCATGGCCCTCCACAGCGAGCGGAAAGGAAAAAAAACCTTTCCTTTGTGACACACCCATGTAGTGACTGCCCTGCCAACACAAACATTTCCATTGTGCTGTAGCATAATTACAGTTGTAATTGCAATCCTCACTGCAATATGATTACAGGATTGAGGTTTTAATAAACGGTCAATAAACAGTGAAGGTGGCCCATCGTTTGACCTCTCGGACCTGCGAAATTAGCTACGCAGCTCACGACGTTACAATGCTAGGCGTGTGACCACCTGGAGCTGTCTGCTTTACTTTGAGATGCTGGGTTAGATTTTAAAAATCCAGATTTAGTCACATAAAGACTAACACTCAGCTAGCATCAGATGTGCGATAACTCTAACAAGATTTCATTTCATCCTTTCAGTCCCTTATGAGCAGTTGTTGTTGTTGTTGTTTTTACCCTCCTTGAATGTCTAGATTTCATTGTTTATTATACTACAGTGTACTGTCTCGTTGTTGGCATACTGTTATTTCATTTCAAGTAGACCAAAGGCTCCTTGATTTCATGTGTAAGTGATTGCTCTCCTCTCTTCCAAAACACTAAAAAAAGCCAAAATCGTATTAGACGCCAAGCAGCAATAATAATAACAAAAACAACAACAATTCCCATCAAATATTAAACACCCGACGACTTCAGTGTAAAACGCAGAATCTATTTAACGACTGCGACTTTAAATTTGATCAGGAGTGCTCAAATGTGAACATTTTATTCTGTCCATTTACATTTACATTTTTAAGCATTTAGCATTAGACTCTCTTATCCAGAGCGACTTACAAGATGTGCATTAATACATGGTAGGAACAATCATAGTTCGCGCAAGAGATCAGTGCAGTGATACAGTGATAGACATCGTTGTAGGCAGCTGCATACTATACCTGTAACACTGGGAAGGAAAGGGTTAGTAATTTTTTACTAACCTTTTGTATAGGGATACATATACAAAAAGTATTGAGCAAGTAGGCAGTGGTGATGACAATTGGCTAGATGCACAGACTTCAGTGGCAGTGGAGTCTGAAAAGTCTGAAAGTGGAGTCATTTATTTCCTGTTCGCGTCCATAAAAGCTGCTTTCATCTTGGTGCCACGTACCTCAATGTCTCCAATGCTGATGTGCTCTGATATGCACTCACTGCCGTTTAGACTTTCATATAACAAGCCTTTAACTGATGTTACTACAACCCCCAAATCAGTCCTCGAAACCCAACAGTAACTCCAGTCTCATGTATGGCTGTTTTCGCACAGCCCTGTGATTTAGCCGATGTTGGACTATGTGTTTGTGCGTTTTGTACCCGTCTGTGAACGCCACCCACTTCCTGTATGAGACCCCGTGTCCACCCTGACCGCAAACAACAAACTTGACAGATTATTTTTTACATTATTCCTTTTTTATATAGTATATGTTATTATTAATGTATAATGTAAGCTTGCACATTAAAGAAGGTATCACAGCTGTTCCTCGGCTGGCGTTTTATTATTACTATTATTATTATTATTACTACTACTCTACTGCTGCTGTCGTTCTTCTGGGAGTTGCTTTTGCTGTTATGAGGTAAAATCAAAAAGTTACTTGGCGCCAAGGTGTTCCAGTAAGCACTGTTATATTATTCTGCCATTCTCTCTCCCTCTATCCCTCTCATTCTGCCTCTCTCTCTCTCTCTCATTCGGTCTCTCGCTCTCTCTCTCTCTCTCTCTCTCTCTCTCACAGTGCTGAATGGTTCCGCCATGGGGGTGAAGAAAGAGAGAGAGGGGGAATTTCTGCTGGAGAGGAGGGAGCAGCGAAGTGGAGAGGTGATCTGCATTGACGACTGAGTTCAGTTATCCCCCGCATAACCCCCCCCCCCCCTGTCCTTCACACACGGTCACACACACCACCCCACTCCACTACCACCGTCACGCGGTGCACAGACACATTCAGGAAATTCCTGAATCGCCGTTGCGCAAATACGCTCACACGCAGTACAGGAATAAATCATACGCATTCACGCTGTACATCTTGGGAAACTGCAACAGGGCCGTTTGATTTTGATCTCAGCTTTTACCGCAAGCCTGCGTCTCCCTCACACATCGAGCATCGAGATGTCAGTATAGGTTCTACACCGCCAAGGGGTCAATCGCTGTTAAGACACTCGCATAAACAAAGATGGCAGCCACATTTACAGTTGGTCTGCTCCACCACTCACACTGTTGGGGGTTGGGGGGGGAGAGATTCCAGGCAGGTGAAAACACACCCATACACAGTTGATATGTTAAAACTGTTTACATGAATAATGTCAGCATGCATTGATGTAGTCCTTCAAAGCTTGATTTAATTATTAATTCTGACATTCAATTTGTCACTATTTCATAGTTAACATGTATTTCTCTTACATACAAACTTACAATGAATGGTACTATATTGTAAGACTGGTATGGGAAACGTTGAGCCATAAGGGCTAGAATGGCTACCCCTCAGATCTTAACTGGACAGGAAATAAAATCTCTTGCTTTTAGGTTTGAATAAGTTGTTTATTTAAAGGTATATGTAAAAAACAAACAAAAAAACAGAACCAGTCCAGCATCTCTGGGCTTGCCTACACCTACTGTAAAATATTTTTGCATCATTAACTATTTCTCTAAAGAACAACAAAAACTTTAATGTACATTACCTAGATCACACATACACACACACACACACACACACACACACACACACTGTAAGAACACTGCTTAAATGAAGCACATACTCTATACCTTATTCCCACTCCATGCACCTCTGAAAATCACGACTGGAGTTTCACAAGCCGGACAGAAATCCGGAAGCCAGCTGTCACAAAATAAAGACATTTTGGGAGTGCTCAGGGTTATCTCTGAAATTGTTCCATACAGCGACTGTGTGCAGTCACCTCAGTACTTTTAAGTAAGATGACAAAAAACAGTTTTGTTTGCTTTTTCACGCTCACTTTCGGGAAACACATTCGAGAACACACACCTCTTGACTGGTTGGCTGTTACGTGCTGGAACTATGCGAGCTTTCAGCCAGGATTGCGGTTGACGCTTTCCTGATTCCATTGCCGAGAGCATTTTAAACACACTTAACCCCGCTAATTTCTGAGGCTTAGTAATGCGACCTCTTAGCAGTCGATCTGGGTTAGCCACCGTCACTCGCCTATTGGAGCTGGCCGTTTCAGACACAGCGTCATGAAGTGGGAAACAAGGTACCACTGTACAAAGGACACACCCACACAGTCAATACTGTCGACACATTCTTCTCCTCCCTCTTTCATCCCTCCTTTTCTCTTCTTCATCCCCCTCTTCCGTCTGCAGTGAGCTGGCACTACTCCCCCAACATGCTGTACTCAAATGAAACATGATTTTACCAAAATCCACCACAACTCTCTCTCCCCTCACAATGCAACATGGAGTTCCGCTTGGGAACATGTAGCTACACATTTGCAAACTATATTACCGCTGCAATTCCATTCTGAATCACGTACAGTAAATCGCCGGTGAGCTTAGTTGGGTAAAATGTTATGTATAATATCCAGCTGTGCATCCTGTATTAAATGCTAATGTTTTTTTTGTTTTGTTTTTTTGAGGTTCCCTAAAACTGCAACCTTTCATAATGTAAAGATGTCACGCTTGGTATAGGTTCTGAAGAGGGCTCTCTGCTCTGATCTATGACGTGTGTACCCGGTGCCTCCGAGTCTTATTCCACACAAGTGGAATACGCGCACTGTCAAGTCTCTGGGTGTACGTGCGCAATGAATCTGGCAACGTTGACACGGCTGTGTGAAAACACAGGGATGCACAAGAAGAGCGCGACAGCAGTCTGCGTCTGAGACTAAACGAGGCAGCGAATTGGTTTTGTGCAAAACAAATGTCCTCACTTTGGAGTTTTCGCATGAGCCGGGCCCCCGTGGGCCAGGCTTTGTCGTTTGTGATTGAGTGGCTGTGGTGTTCTGGCTCTAGACACCCCCCCAATCCTGCAGGCACACTACAGTTCATTGCAGATGCTGCTTTGGAACATTTTAACATTGTTCTAAAACGCTATTGGCTTCCTGCCCAACCCAGCCCCCTCCCTCATCAGTTTTCCAAAAGGCTGATTCCACTCCACTTCTTCACCCCCCTCTTTAATGTCATCAGTTCAGCTTATTAGTCCTCTTATGAATTCTATGACATTCTTTGCTTATTTAAACTAGGTTTATTGTGCTTTCGTGTATTTTCCCAATTTTTATTACAACTATTATTTCTATTATTGTTGATGCTGTTGGCTTTGTCCTTGTTAGTAAAAAAAAAAAAAAATACAATTAAAAATTAAAAAATAAATCTTTCTGCCAAAACAAAATTAAACAATAGGAATAAAATTGCCATAGATTTGCTGAAACAAATGTTATAAATATAAAAAATGAAAATATTATATTTCGCTGAGGTTCTAGATTTGGAGCTTGCACGTTGATTGCTTGAAAACAATGAAATGCCATTTGCCCTATTTATCAAACAGTGGTCAAATACTCACTCACTCTACATTTGAAGAATCTACTCCAGAATTACTTTGGGGTTAAGTGTTGTATATCAGGGTATATACACATTCATCCAATTGAAAGATGGAGATAATAATAGCAGCTCATTGGACACAGTAATTAACAATATGCAGCAGATTCATTAACAAATGCCAATGAGATTTTTAACCATACTCCAGTCTTTCATAGCTGAGTAAGTTTGTTCCCAACTACAGTTATGCTCAGCAAACTGAGATGTAATTGATTAAGGATAGATTTACCTTTCATTTTTACTAACACAAGACCTCCGCAAGCTATCATTTCACTTTCAAGTGAACTGCCTGAAATAATTTGACTGAGCACTTTTCATGTTTTGCAACCCCCCTACTTTGTCAAATGAAGCACTTTTTAAAACAATTTCTCCTCGTTATTTTGTTCTCCTGCCTTTAACTTTTGATTTCTCGATATCAGTCACTGTGAGCGTTGTGGTGTAGAACAATCAAGTGACAGTGAAACATGTCTATAATGCGTCTCTCTTCCTGTTTGTAATAAAATCTAAATAAATGAAAAAATTGTGTCTGTGTGGCATTTATATTTATGATGACAAGATGAACCCTCAAAGTGTATTTGTCAATTACCCTCTGGATGAATGACCTACAAGGATTCAAGTTAGTATTTTATTGTGCAGTGCACTGGCAATATTTCGTTGACAATATCAAATGGCCAAGCAGACATTAGTACCTTCACATTTCCTCAATGACAAACTGTTGAATTATAATGTAGTTGTTAATCAAAAAACTAATGTCTGCTTGCCTTGTGAAGCAACAGCAGTCAGTTCCCAACATTGCCACTAGGTGTTGCTGGTGATTACAGCACAGACGTCTTCAGGGTAAACCTTTGATTTGAACGTTCCCGTTAAAATACACGGTTCCGAGGCCCCCAGGTGGCACAACCAGTGAAGGCGGCGGCAGACTCATGATGGAGGGTGAATTGAAGAAATATAGGGCACAATTGGACACCAAATTTGGAGGAAAAACGGGTAAAAAATATTTTTTACATTTTTATTTCTAACATTAAACACAGTTCATAGTACACACAGTACAATTTTGAAGCCAATAAGTCTGACACGCTAAATGGCTTGGTCACAAGATCACTGGAGTTGACACACACAACACGTTTTGATAAAGGTGAAGTTGGAAACTTTGTCGCTTACATGCTCAAGACGTTTCAAATGACAGAACACAGGACAAACAAAACAAACAGTTTGCTACCGAGCAGTGGCGTAGCGTGGGTTGCCAGCGCCCGGGGCGAGGCACGGTTCACAGATTACCGTAGCACTCCCTGAGTCCCTTCCACCAGTTAGGGCAGCGGTCCCCAACCTTTTTTGCACCAGTTTCATGCAAGACCATTTTTCCACGGACCGGGGGGGGGGGGAATAAATTGCATATATCATTTAATTATTACATTTATAATGTAAATGTGACTCAACTCAACTTTAAATGCAGCTTTCTTTTTTTTTGGAAGTCTTAGAGTCTTCTGCTGTCTCATCATTGGGTCTTTCCCCCTTTTCAAAGAAGCTCTTTGAAAAGGGGGAAAGATGTAAGTGTAAGAAGATGTAAGATGTAAGAAGATGTTTGTTTTTTACTCATTTTTGCTAGGGTTAGCTTGTGGGCTTAATTTATTGGTGCATGGAAAAAAACTGAGACAAGCGCGGAAAAGAGGCACAGATGGAAGTGGTCATTTTTCAAAATAAAACACCCTGCAGACTGCGATAGTCAATAAAATGGAAATAAAATTAAAATTAAAACGTTTTTATTCTTTCTGTGCGGCCCGGTACCAAATGATCCACGGCCCGGTACTGGTGGACCCCTGGTCTAGTGGATTCAATGTCCGACGCTGGCCACGGCGACCGGGGTTAAATTCCCCACTCTGGAGTTACGTTCGACGGCTTGGCGAGTGCCGTCTCGGAAGAGACGATGCTTCGCCTTCATTACCACCGGTCACAGGGCTACGGCAGCAAACTCAGAGTGCGAGGGGGATTGACATGAAAATAGCAGGTGTAACTGGCTACCAAATTGGGAGAAAAACAGGATAAAAATCAGAAACAAAACAAAAAAAGGCAAAATAGTATTTCGATCAAATTGTTACTTTTGCGATTCCTTCTACAGACGCCAGTAAGATCACTCAATGCACGTGTTAAAACTGACTGCATATACTATACAAATCTGGCTTGCATTTGATAGCTACAAAGTTGATCAAAGATTAGAGAAGCATAGCTGCCATTTTGCTTTATTATTTAGCTAACTAACAGCTGGGGGTTTACTTAGAGAGGCGTTAGTTTTTGGGTGCTTCTTTCGCCAGTCGGTCAACTGCTTCCCCGTCGAATTGGAGGAAGTGCCACCCCTCGCTGGCGGTCAGGTTCTGCGCACCCTTGGCGAGATAGAAGTCCAGGGACGGAGTGTTCCAGTCCAGCACCGACAGCTGCAGACGCACGCATTGCTGCTCCTTACCCACCTGTGCAAAGAGACATGGGCCGCGTTCCAAACCGCACACTTCCATACGCTACGCTAGGGTGCTTAGAAATACTCAATATGTTCTATGTTTATTTGCTAACAGTTTCATTTCACACATTTCTGTTCGCCTGCCTCACAGTCAGCATTTTTTTCTTCTCATGCTGAACAAGCTGAAAAGTTAAGAGGTCTACCGTAATTTAAAAAAACCAATGACCATTACACTTTGACAATTTAGATATTGTAGCTATGCAAAGACACTACAATGCCCATCATGCACTGCAGCTAGATTAGGGATATGAATGAGCGACGACACCACACCGCTACACTACCACGACCAGCCAGCTCCTCCACACACCATCGACACAATCATACTTTTCCTTCATCAGCCATACACTGCTGTTACTTATCCACATGTACACACACACACATTAGATAGGGTGACACAGGATATCCACAAGCTGTCTCCATACAGGACTGTTTAATATTATCACACACTATGTTTATGTCGCTTTGGCAGAAGGCAGGGGAGAGCTCAGATTACTTTCAACTTGCACACACTGCCATGCAGTAAACAGTTAAAAACACTAAAAGCACTGGTGAGATACACACCGCTGCCACATTGCTCATCAGCGCCTTTCCGATGCCCTTCCCTGCAGATGGAGAACAGACAAGATGAGTGTGAGCTTCTGCGCGCCCTTTTTAGGGCGCTGTGATACCTGTGGGATTCAAGGTGCACCTCTCAAATCAATCAACCAAACTTTATTTGTATAGGGCATTTTTACAAAGCATGTTCCCCCAAAAAGGCAACCAGAGGAGTTTATATTGCACAGTGAGCCAGGGAGTACCCTGCTGACTAAAGCCTTCCCTCCCTGGGTGACGCCATGGCAAAAATAATGCACTGACCCAGCAGGGCTCCTGGCCACAGTCAGAATTTGATGCTGGACCGTGGGGCAAATTTACCTTGCCAACAGCCAATGTTTTCAAAATTAGCAGTTGTGTTGTTTATGTGGCGTACTTGACGAATGATGTGCTTAGACATTGTAGCATCAAGCGGTTGTTCATTTACTTGATCTGAATGCACTTTCTGTTTGGATGAAAGCGTCTGCTAAATGATTGTATTGCAATCATTGCAGTATTGTGTTGGATACAGCATCTGATAGCCCCCCCAACCTGTTGATTTCAATGCACACACACACTTACCTCTGAATTCTTCCATTACATATAGGTCTTCCATAAACACAGTTCGCCCTGTCCGTGGGCTGTAAGTGTAAACGTACAGGGCGTATCCCACCTTGGTGTGCCCTGTACACAAGCAAACATAAACCTATGCTGTAAATTCATATTCCTCATATACCGTTAATACAATGAGGGCCTGAACACAAGCACGGAGAAAAAGACAGCTGGACATTAACACAACATCAACGTGGTCGTGTGGCACAGTAGGTACAGCATAGAGAAGAATTTATGCATTCACTACCGTAAGTCGCTTTGGATAAAACCGTCTGCTAAATAGCATATGAATGTTATGCATGTTAAAAATAATTAACGGCCACACACCACTTCAATGCCCCAACATAATTTTATTTACTTGGACGCTGGGTCGGCAAAACGAGCAATGTTTTGTAAATCCAGATCAGGGTTGACAGGTGAGTTTTAAGCTGTACGTGTTACCCACTGGTCTACAAATGACAAAGTAAAAGACAAGGGCCTCCCACGTGGTCCAGTGGTTACAACGTTCGACGCTGGCCACGGCGACCGGGGTTCAATTGTCACGGTTGTTCCCCAGATTCACCACCAGATGGCGGTGTTGCGCCTTCCCTTTGGAATGTGCACAGGTGAGACGAGGGTTCAATTATCTCATCCCTATAAATACTCGCACCTGACTTCTGATCGGGGCGAAATCGTAAGCTATCTTTACGATTTGTAGCCGTAAGGTAGAATGTCTTTTTCAAGACGTTCACAAAGACTTCCTTTAGAAAATGACCATCTCCATTCAATCCCTTTTAAAACGAAAGAACTTATTTAGTTGTACCTTTTGTGGAAACCATTCTCTCTAATGGGGGTTTTCGTTTGGCAGTCTGTTCGACTGCTTTGAGGTTACTAACTTGTTCTTTTGGCTCTCCTAGCCGTTTACGTTTTTGGGGAAAACTCTGTGTCTACCAAATAACTTATTTAGTTTACCTTCATTAGGACCCTTGCTGATTACGAGAGCTTTTAGTGGGGTTTCTGTGTTTTCAGTCAGCTTGACTGTTCGGGTTACTAACTGGTTCTTTTGGCTAACTGCCTTTCTTGTTTTGGACAATCAGAGTTTTGGTTTAAGGTCGTTTCATAACCTTTTGTTCCTACATTAGAAACTTCGCTCGTGGTTAGGAGCGTTTCATAGTTTCTTTTGTCCAGTCGTCCAGGCTGTTTACGGGTTCAATTTCATAACCTTTTGTTCCTACATTAGAAACTTCGCTCGTGGTTAGGAGCGTTTTATACGTTTCTTTTGTTCAGTCGTCGAGGCTGTTTACGGGTTCAATTTCATAACCATTTTCATTGTACCTACTTTAGAAACTTTGCTCGTGGTTAGGAGCGTTTTGTAAGTTTCTTTTGTTCAGTCGCCAAGGCTGTTTACGGGTTACAATTTGGTTCTGGTGGCTCCCCTAGCTCCCTGCGTTTTCACACGCTCAGAACTTTTCATAACCATTTTCATTGTACCTACTTTAGAAACTTTGCTCGTGGTTAGGAGCGTTTTGTAAGTTTCTTTTGTTCAGTCGCCAAGGCTGTTACGGGTTACAATTTAGTTCTGGTGGCTCTCCTAGCTCCCTGTGTTTTCACACGCTCAGAACTTTTCATAATCATTTACTTTGTTCCTACATTAGAAACTTTTGCTCGTGGTTAGGAGCGTTTCGTTAAGTTTCTTTTATTCTGTCGCTTAGACTGGTTACAAGTTCTATGTGGTTCTGGTGGCTCTCCAAGCTCCTCCGCGTTTCCGGACGCTCAGATCTCTTGGTATAGGTTTTACTCTGTGGTTCTGTCGGTCCCCCTTAACCGTTTCGAGTTTTTGCGGACGTCAGATGTGGGTCAAGTTGAGCCCTGCTGTCTGCCGATCCCCCCTAACTGTTTCAAGTTTTTGCGGATGTCAGATGTGGGTCAAGTTGTGCCCTGCTGTCTGCCGATCCCCCCTAACTGTTTCAAGTTTTTGCGGATGTCAGATGTGGGTCAAGTTGTGCCCTGCTGTCTGCCGATCCCCCCTAACTGTTTCAAGTTTTTGCGGATGTCAGATGTGGGTCAAGTTGTGCCCTGCTGTTCTGCCGGTCCCCCCTAACCGTTTCGAGTTTTCGGACGTTCAGAACTTGTGGGTCAGGTCTTACCATGTTATTCTGTGGGCTCTCCTAGCTCTTCCGCGTTCTCGGACGCTCAGAACTTTTGGTTTTGTCCGGTCATAATAAATTATTTACTTGTCACTTACTAATAAAAACCTTTGCTCGCTATTAAGTGCTTTTCATTTGGTTTTTGTTTGTTCAGTCGTTTAGACTGTTTTCGGCTGACAACCTTGTTCTGTTGGCTCTCCTAGCCTTTCACGTTTTCGGAAGTTCAGAACTATTGGTTCAGGTATTTACATAATACTTATTTAAATTGTACCTTCATTTGAAACCTTGCTCGTTTGTTATGGGCTTTTGTTGGGTTTCGTTTGTTCAGTCACTTCGACTGTTTCGGGTTGCAATGTGGTTCTGTGGCTCTTCTAGCTTTTCGCGTTTTTGGACGCTCAGAACCTTTTGGTGTTATGTAAACAAAGGAACATGTGTATTGTGTACTTTAAGAACCCTTCTCGCTATTAAGCGCTTTTCGTTCGGGTTCCTGTTGTTCAGTCTGTTAGACTGTTTCCGGGTTACACCATGTTCTCTCGGCTCTCCTAGCCTTTATTGTTTTGGGAAACTCGTGTCTTAATCTACGAACTTATTTAGTTTGTACCTATTAAAAAGAACCTTGCCCGCTGGTCGGTGCTTTGACTCAGGTTGTTTTTGTTCAGTTCGGCCCGACTGGCTCAGGTTACAATCTGGTTCGTTTGGCTATCATAGCCTTTGTGTTTGCAGACACTTGGAGTAACCACCCGTTGGGTGTGATTTTCCGTTCCTCCCTGTCAATTCCCGTCGCGTCAGAGTCGGCTCTGGCCAGGAGTGCCACCGGGGGGCGGCACTTGGCTGTCTGTCCCAGGGAGGGGGGAGGTAAGCTGACAGGATCTTCGCTGCGCAATAAAGTGGCTCTGGAGTGCCGGAGTTACGGTCGTCTCAGAAGAGACGATGCTTCGCCTTCGACACCGCCGGTCACAGGGCTACAGCAGCGAACTCATAGTACGAGGGAGGATTGACATGAAAAAATAGCAGGTGTAACTGGCTACCAAATAGGGATAAAAATGGGATAAAATCAGAAACAAAATTTCCTTTAAAAGTAAAGGACACAACTGAGCACAAATGCATGTCCTCATTCATTGGCCTTTCAGGGGATTTGGCAGCCACAGAAGCTCCAGATTTGCCTTCATATGAAACTGCTGGACTCTTGATTGATGAACCATTGATTACCCACTGGCCTTTAAAAGGTATACTAAGCAATTTCATGTCATCGCTCAGTGGTGGGGGCGGTTTCCTACACAAATGGTAGGTCCTGGCTGGTCCTTTACGAGTGTGAGCTGCCTATCACGGTCGCGGTTCGAAACCCGACTGTGCCAGACCGACACTGGTGGGGAGTCCCGATCGGGGGACAGCGTTTGGCTGTCCGCCCCTGTGGGAGAGGGGAGGGTGAGCCAGCACAAATTCGCTGAGAAGCGCGTACGGGTGACTCCAGAACATGGGTGGGAAAACTCAGTCTCGAAGGAAGCGGAGTTCGCTACCTTGTGAGAATTAGCTTGCCTCATAGATACGAGCGGCAAATTCGTGTGGGGAGGGCAAATCAAAATAAATACAGGATATAATTGGCCACTAAATTGGGAGAAAAACAAGAGAAATTATTAAGCTTAAATTATTTTTTAAATAATTAAAAAATTGCTTGGTATACCTTGAAATCTTTTTAGTAGCCTATTGCTTTTGATTGCTCAATTTGAGTGGGGGTGGTGGGCATGAACTGAGCACACTGAGAACCAATGTAAACTATTATTATTATTAATATTTATTAGTTGGCTTGTCTGAATATACACTTAAATCTGCGGAGTTCTCTTTCACCTTCCTTGCTCCGGTGTTGCTCAGGAACCTCGGCAATAAGACACTGAAAGAAGGGGTTTGCAGAAAACCCATCGCGCTCCAGCTCTGGTAGGGTAAAGGGAGAAATCGAGAAGTGGAATTATTTAAATGTGTCATTCCCCAATCCACCATCTTCGGTCTTCCGCGTTTAAAATCAGTCTTTCAAATCAATCATTCACATTCACATGGTGTATCTGTATTTTAGATCTACCTCCCTTGCCCTCATGAGGTCAAATTATTTTCCCTGCGTAATATTTCGCCTTGTATACACTGTACCTTTATGTGAAATCTTCACCTGCTCCGGCGCTTTCTCATATATGGACAACTCCTATGAAAACAGCACGATCACAAATATTTTAAATCAATTTGAAGCATCATAAAAGTAATTACAATTTGTTGAGTGGAGAAGTTTGAGAATTTAACCCAAAATAACAATAAAAAATAGCAATATGTTGTCATTTGTCCTTATTGTTATATGAATGTTAAATACATTTTTGTTTTGCAGATATATTGATTCAAGCTAAAAACGAACGAAAACTATAATCTCCCATAATGAATGCATTCGCTGCATTCTGGAAAAATGAGGCAGTGCGGGGAAAGAAAATTGATTACTGTCCGCCTTGTTCACAATTTAACAAAACATCGATTTAATTACTACTATGTATGAATGGCTTAATGCGTCCGGGAAAACCGCGCATTATCCTTACTGGGACTCGAAGAACTCGCTGTAGAAAATGTGAAAGTATCGAACGTATACAGATACTAGCTCATAGCTGGTACTTCGTCTTTAAACCGGGAAATTGCTGATACGATATCTAGAAAAGTTTTTGTCGAACATGTATATCGTTGGTTAAAAGGGATCAATTAAAATGACATTTTTGCGTAAACTTTAAATATGAGGCAAGCGCTATGTAATGTTTGCAGAATATGGATTGAATCTGAATGCGGTTGAATCCAATACAGCCAGTATTGTAGCACGTTGCACGGTCAGGTTTTCCGTGATCGCAATCTCTTATGGGCTCCCGCACTCTGGGAGCAGGGGGAGATTTCAAATATCACAATGCTTCACCACTGAGCAGTGTAGCTAAACCCTTAACAATGGCATATTGAGTCAACTATGGCTCGCTCACCATAATCATTCTAGACATGTCTTTGCAATCTTCTGGCTTGCCAGCACGAACCGTGAATTCCATTTTCAAACCTCAGTTTACCACAGAACTAGCTAACGTTACTTCAGCTGCAGAACAGGGGCAGTGCAGTCCGGATCTGAGGCAGTTGCGAACTCTCACGAGACAAAAAAACAAGCCCAAGAAAAAAAAATGATGTACTTTGCCCACTTCTTGATCGCCATGCTATCGTGATTGGCGCAGGTTTCGGTGAAATGGCGAGAGCTCCGGAAAATGAGTTGGGTCTTTTTAATTAATACCAATTACCATAAGATAATGACAGAGATGATGTTCGCGTGGGCATCCGTGGGAGGGGAAAATGGCCTCTAACAGCAGGTGATATTAATTACTTGTAGTTAACAGACTGTTATTCCATACATCTGGGGAAATAGTTATCATAAATGTATACAGGATAGGATTTTCCCTAAAAAAAATGTAACCACGTTTTTAAAACAAGCTCAAAAACCGCAACCCGCAACTAACTTTTTTCAAGTCGTTTATTATAAGCGGACTTGGCAAAACTGATTCGAGGGCAGCGCGATTCTTCTTGTTCGATGGTCATTTACAAGTATGCGTTTTTAAAATGAATTTAAAGGTATACTACCGCCAACTACTCTCCAGGAAGCTCAGTGTACAATCAAAGGTCACATAGCAGTAATTAGTCAAAAAATTGGTGCCTAATTGTAAAATCCCACTTTTTAAAATAAAAAAACAGCAGATTCATTAACAAATGCCAATTAGATTTTTAACCATACTCCAGTCTTTCATAGCTGAGTAAGTTTGTTCCCAACTACAGTTATGCTCAGCAAACAGATGTAATTGATTAAGGATAGATTTACCTTTCATTTTTACTAACACAAGACTTCCGCAAGCTATCATTTCACTTTCAAGTGAACTGCCTGAAATAATTTGACTGAGCACATTTCATGTTTTGCAACACCCCTACTTTGTCAAATGAAGCACTTTTTAAAACAATTTCTCGTTATTTTGTTCTCCTGCCTTTAACTTTTGATTTCTCGATATCAGTCACTGTGAGCGTTGTGGTGTAGAACAATCAAGTGACAGTGAAACATGTTTATAATGCGTCTCTCTTCCTGTTTGTAATAAAATCTAAATAAATGAAAAAATGGTGTCTGTGTGGCATTTATATTTATGATGACAAGATGAACCCTCAAAGTGTATTTGTCAATTACCCTCTGGATGAATGACCTACAAGGATTCAAGTTAGTATTTTATTGTGCAGTGCACTGGCAATATTTAGTTGACAATATCAAATGGCCAAGCAGACATTAGTACCTTCACATTTTCCTCAATGACAAACTGTTAAATTATAATGTAGTTGTTAATCAAAAAACGAATGTCTGCTTGCCTTGTGAAGCAACAGCAGTCAGTTCCCAACATTGCCACTAGGTGTTGCTGGTGATTACAGCACAGACGTCTTCAGGGTAAACCTTTGATTTGAACGTTCCCGTTAAAATACACGGTTCCGAGGCCCCCAGGTGGCACAACCAGTGAAGGCGGCGGCGGACTCATGATGGAGGGTGAATTGAAGAAATATAGGGCACAATTGGGCACCAAATTGGGAGGAAAAACGGTAAAAATGATTTTTACATTTTTATTTCTAACATTCAAAAAAACAAAAAAACACAGTTCATAGTACACACAGTACAATTTTGAAGCACATAAGGGTGTCTGACACGCTAAATGGCTTGGTCACAAGATCACTGGAGTTGACACACACAACACGTTTTGATAAAGGTGAAGTTGGAAACTTTGTCGCTTACATGCTCAAGACGTTTCAAATGACACACAGGACAAACAAAACAAACAGTTTGCTACCGAGTCATCTGGCCAATTATCGTCCTCTCGCAGAACTTGTCTGTTATGGCGTCTCTCTGCAGAGGGATCAAAATGAACACTCGTGGACACACCCATGCTTAACATGCTGCATATTCCACGTCTATCCAAAAATGTGCTTTCGCTAGGGTGCTTTAACCACTGTGCCTCTCACTGTGCCTGCTACGTCAGCCAATCCACACACACTAAAATGATTAGTGACCCTCTACAGAATCTACTCATCGATACACAAAAACATTTGGTACTATGAAAGACAAATGCCTTTTTTGACAAAATACATTTAAATACTAATAGTAGTACTAACATCTTTGAAATATGATCCTGTTAAGCAGCTCAGACATGTACCAATAGCCCTGTTAGAAATGGCAAAATAGGGCCTCCCACGTGGTCTAGTGGTTTCAATGTCCGACGCTGGCCACGGCGACCGGGGTTAAATTCCCCAACTCTGGAGTTACGTTCGACGGCTTGGCGAGTGCCGTCTCGGAAGAGACGATGCTTCGCCTTCATCACCACTGGTCACAGGGCTACGGCAGCAAACTCATAGTGCGAGGGGGGATTGACATGAAAATAGCAGGTGTAACTGGCTACCAAATTGGGAGAAAAACAGGATAAAAATCAGAAACAATTAAAAAAAAGTTTTAAAAAATGGCAAAATGGTTTTTCGATCAAATTGTTACTTTTGTGATTCTTTCTACAGAGGCCAGTAAGATCACTCAATGCACGTGTTAAAGCTGACTGGGGGGTTACTTAGAGAGGCGTTAGTTTTTGGGTGCTTCTTTCGCCAGTCGGTCAAGGGCTTCCCCGTCAAATCGGAGGAAGTGCCACCCCTCGCTGGCGGTCAGGTCCTGCGCACCCTTGGCGAGATAGAAGTCCAGGGACGGAGTGTTCCAGTCCAGCACCGACAGCTGCAGACGCACGCATTGCTGCTCCTTACCCACCTGTGCAAAGAGACATGGGCCGCGTTCCAAACCGCACACTTCCATACGCTACGCTAGGGTGCTTAGAAATACTCAATATGTTCTATGTTTATTTGCTAACAGTTTCATTTCACACATTTCTGTTCGCCTGCCTCACAGTCAGCATTTTTTCTCTCTCTTGCTGAACAAGCTGAAAAGTTAAGAGGTCTACCGTAATTTTTTTTTTAAAACAATGTTTACACTTTGACCATTTACATATTGTAGCTATGCAAAGACACTACAATGCCCATCATGCACTGCAGCTAGATTAGGGATATGAATGAGCGACGACACCACACCGCTACACTACCACGACCAGCCAGCTCCTCCACACACCATCGACACAATCATACTTTTCCTTCATCAGCCATACACTGCTGTTACTTATCCACATGTACACACACACACATTAGATAGGGTGACACAGGATATCCACAAGCTGTCTCCATACAGGACTGTTTAATACCATCACACACTATGTTTATGTCGCTTTGGCAGAAGGCAGGGGAGAGCTCAGATTACTTTCAACTTGCACACACTGCCGTGCAGTAAACAGTTAAAAACACTAAAAGCACTGGTGAGATACACACCGCTGCCACTTTGCTCATCAGTGCCTTTCCGATGCCCTTCCCTGCAGATGGAGAACAGACAAGATGAGTGTGAGCTTCTGCGTGCCCTTTTTAAGGCGCTGTGATACCTGTGGTATTCAAGGTGCACCTATCAAATCAATCAACCAAACTTTATTTGTATAGGGCATTTTTACAAGAAAGGCTCCCCCCACAAATGGCAACCCAACAGCAATGGTGACAAGGAAAATCTCCCTTGGTGGGAACAAATAGGAGGAAACCTTAGAAGGAACCAGACTCTGCTGGACCTGTGTGACATTAGCACTGTTCTATGTAGCGGGGACATGTACAAACCAAAAAGCATTCAGTCATCTTTATTTTAATTTCCCCCCCCTCCCCCCCGAAACTCACCACAACCGTGAATAATTTTGTGGAATTTTGTGCAAGTACATAAAAACATTACACTCAAAGAAAGGTGCATTTTAAAAGGCTGTTCAGTTAGGATTTACTCTACTCGTAGTTTCCTGCTCTGGTTCACACGTAGATAATTTATCGTCATTATTTTTCCTTTTTTCCCCAAATATGAAAATGCCCAATTACACTGGTAAGTCCATCCCATCTCTGTGTCCATTTAGGAGGGCACAGATGTCCTCTGTAGTGTGTGAAGCCAACCACTACTCTTCGTCACTCCGAAGTCCACCAGCTGACCTGCGCAGCCATCATGCCACCACAGGACTGCACATTATCACACTATTTTTTTTTTTTTCTAAGCTCTTGTTGTCGTTTTGGTTGTATGTTGACACCCTTGCACTAAGGCAAATTCCTTGTACATCGTACTTGGCCAATAAATAATTCTGATTCTGATGTGCAGTTGGCACCAATGGACTTGGATCAACCAGAGGAGTTTATATTGCAGTGAGCCAGGGAGTACCCTGCTGACTAAAGCCTTCCCTCCCTGGGTGACGCCATGGCAAAAATAATGCACTGACCCAGCAGGGCTCCTGGCCACAGTCAGAATTTGATTATGGACCATGGGGAGAATTTACCTTGCCAACAGCCAATGTTTTCAAAATTAGCACTTGTGTCGTTTATGTGGCGTACTTGACGAATGATGTGCTTAGACATTGTAGCATCAAGCGGTTCATTTACTCGATCTGAATGCACTTTCTGTAAGTCTCTTTGGATAAAAGCGTCTGCTAAATGATTGTATTGTATTCGTTGGATACAGCATCTGATAGCCCCCCCAACATGTTGATTTCAATACACACACACTTACCTCTGAATTCTTCCATTACATATAGGTCCTCCATAAACACTGTTCGCCCTGTCCACGTGCTGTAAGTGTAAAAGTACAGGGCGTATCCCACCTTGGTGTGCCCTGTACACAAGCAAACATAAACCTATGCTGTAAATTCATATTCCTCATATACCGTTAATACAATGAGGGCCTGAACACAAGCACGGAGAAAAAGACAGCTGGACATTAACATCAACGTGGTCGTGCGGCACAGTAGGTCGAGCAGAGAAAAATTTATGCATTCACTACCGTAAGTCGCTTTGGATAAAACCGTCTGCTAAATAGCATATGTATGTCATGCATGTTAAAAATAATTGCGTGCCCCCCAACATATTTTGGTTGTAAACCTTTACGAGTGTGAGCTGCCTATTACGGTCTCGGTTCGAAACTCGACTGTGCCAGACCGACACTGGTGGGGAGTCCCGATAATAATAATAACTATTATTATTATTATGAATATTCATGAGTTGGCTTGTCTGAATATACACTTAAATCTGCGGAGTTCTCGTTCACCTTCCTTGCTCCGGTGTTGCTCAGGGACCTCGGCAATAAGACATTGAAAGAAGGGGTTTGCAGAAAACCCATCACGCTCCAGCTCTGGTAGGGTAAAGGGAGAAATCGAGAAGTGGAATTATTTAAATGTGTCATTCCCCAATCCACCTTCTTAGGTCTTCCGCGTTTAAAATCAGTCTTTCAAATTAATCATTCACATTCACATAGTGTATCTGTATTTTAGATCTACCTCCCTTGAGAAAAAAATTCCCTGCGTAATATTTCGCCTTGTATACACTGTACCTTTATGTGAAATCTTCACCTGCTCCGGCGCTTTCTCATATATGGACAACTCCTATGAAAACAGCACGATAACAAATAATTTAAATCAATTTGAAGCATCATAAAAGTAATTACAATTTGTTGAGTGGAGAAGTTTGAGAATTTAACCCAAAATAACAATAAAAAATAGCAATATGTTGTCATTTGTCCTTATTGTTATATGAATACTAGATGCTATATATTATATGTTATATGATTACTACTATGTATGAATGGCTTAATGCGTCCGGGAAAACCGCGCATTATCCTTACTGGGACTCGAAGAACTCGCTGTAGAAAATGTTTCGAATTTATACAGATACTAGCTCGTAGCTGTTACTTAGTCTTTAAACCGGGAAATTGCTGATACGATATCTAGAAAAGTTTTTGTTGAACATGTAGGCTATATCGTGGGTTAAAAGGTAGAAATTAAAATGTCATTTTTGCGTAAACTTTAAATATACGGCATGCGCTAATGTTTGCAGAATATGGATTGAATCTGAATGCGGTTGGATCCAATACAGCCAGTATTGTAGCACGTTGCACGGTCAGGTTTTCCGTGATCGCAATCTCTTATGGGCTCCCACTGTGGGAGCAGGGGGAGATTTCAATTATCACAATGCTTCACCACTGAGCCGTGTAGCTAAACCCTTAACGATGGCATATTGAGTCGGATATCGAGTAAATAGTGCATAGTAAGCGAAACTAAGTTTAAACTTTTACACGCGTAACGTGGTTTGTTTTTCTTCGCTTGAGCTACGTGTTCTCACATGCACCCTGGCGAGAGCAAGGTGTATTTTCGCCTGCTGCAACTATGGCTCGCTCACCATAATCATTCTAGACATGTCTTTGCAATCTTCTGGCTTGCCAGCACGAACCGTGAATTCCATTTTCCAAACCTCAGTTTACCACAGAACTAGCTAACGTTACTTCAGCTGCAGAACAGGGGCAGTGCAGTCCGGATCTGAGGCAGTTGCGAACTCTCGCGAGACAAAAAAACAAGCCCAACAAAAAAAAATTCTGTACTTTGCCCACTTCTTGATCGCCATGCTATCGTGATTGGCGCGGGTTTCGGTGAAATGGCGAGAGCTCCGGAAAATGAGTTGCGTTCTTTTTCATTAATACCAATTACCATAAGATAATGACAGAGATGATGTTATGGCCTCTAACAGCAAGTGATATTAATTACTTGTAGTTAACAGACTGTTATTCCATACATCTGGGGAAATAGTTATCATAAATGTATACAGGATAGGATTTTCCATAAAAAATGTAACCACGTTTTTAAAACAAGCTCAAAAACCGCAACCCGCAACTAACATTTTTCAAGCGACTTTTTTTCAAGTCGTTTATTATAAGCGGCAGCGCGATTCTTCTTGTTCGATGGTCATTTACAAGTATGCGTTTTTAAAATGAATTTAAACGTATACTACCGCCAACTACTCTTCAGGAAGCTCAGTGTACAATCAAAGGTCACATAGCAGTAATTATTCCCCAAAAAAAATTGTGCCTAATTGTAAAATCCCACTTCTTAAAATAAAAAAAACCTGAACAAACAGTTTTCTTAAAATGAACTGCAATATGTTTCAGATCAAACAGTAGCCTAACCATTGTACATTTTGGCAGCTGAGTTGACTGATTTGTTTATCATTTTCTACTTGAACACTAACCTGCTGCTCAATAAATACAAGTCTGTAAACACTGCAAGCCACAGGGGGTGTCCCTGTCCACTTGCCAAAGGAACGCCCATTTAGTGAAAAGTTAATCCAGGTGTGGAGGTTACCATGGTTGAGATATCAGGTAAAGTGCCATGGCGACGTCAGGAAAGCTACTCCTTCCTGAAAATGTTTAAATTCCTAATAAGTAATATGCCTCACAGGAAAATGTTGTACTTTTGTGGCCACTGCCTGCAGGAGCACGTACATTGTGTAATTTTTACACAGTTTTCCCACTGACTAAATAAATCTACTTAGCACCAAAAGAACACACCATTCCACTCACGCATTTCTGTTTTTAGAATAATACGTTTTGTAGCCTCTGTATAATAACTGGATTTGTCTGGCTTGATCTATTGAATGTCAGGCCCCCTGGAGAAAGCAGTAAAAACACAGAAAGGAAACTTACTATCAAGAAAACAAAATGGCAGACAAATGTATGCCAATATACTCTACTTTAGAGATCGGTCATTGCATTAAGTTTCTTGCCTAAAACCAGCAAGTTCCTACCTCATAAAATGTTATAGGCAAACTGCATCTACCAATGTTAGGTCTGGGAGGATATTACCCTGTTGGTTTGACCTCCTTAAATAAATGTTCTTCCAGCATGCAAAAATTTGTTTTAATCAGTATCTGTTTTAATTAGTAACGTAGTATATCTCTATATATTTTCCTTGTTGTTGGTGGTTGTCACTGCAATCCGTTTGAACTTGTTTGAATTGTCTGGTCTGTTGTGTGAAGACAGCATACGAGTCACAACATCTCACCGAGATCATCAGCAGCATCCATCTTTGTGATTGCTTTAACAGTGCCTGCCCCACTGCACCAGGCTACAGTAACCCCTGCGTCAGCAGCTTGACTTCCAAGTAGTGGCTATACAGCCATTTAATTTAGACCAGATGACCACATAGGGGCACGGTGCTTGCCAATGTTTATTGACACAACAGCATGAGATGGCGTCACCTGCAACAGGATGAGGTGGACTCACTAGCAACATAGCCACATCCTCTTTAGCATTCAGTCAATGTTTAGCACAGACTATTACTATTTTTTAGTTTTTAATGTATTACAGCTCTTGCTTATATGATATCCCATCTGTCTTCGGGCATTTCTTTTTTTTATTTGAATATATAAAGCACAACATGTACCTAGCATCTATTAATTCTCACGAGGATGTGGGTTTTTTTATGAACAGTTCCGTTAGTTTTGCGCATCTGTTGGATCGTGGTGCTGGTGCACATATGAAGCTCACCGCTTGTACTGCTTTGCATGTGTGTGTGGCGCAGGTTACAGCTGGGTGGAAGACTGGTACAAGACTGTACCACACATAGAAATGGAGGTGTGATTCAAACAAATAAGAGGCCACTGGGTCAAAAGGATTCATTTAAGAGCAGGGGGGGGGCACTGGGGAGCCAGTCTTGGTTTTGTCGTTCATGTGTGCATATCCATTGAGTGTTGGTCTTGTTTTTGGTGGTCTTAGTGTGGTTCATGTGTGCATGTTGTTCTTGAGAGTTTTGGTGTTCAATAGTTTTTGCACCATGTCTGTTGGGCATGGTGCCACACGTCTGTAACCCAAGCTTCTGGGATGCGGAGTCTGTGTCTGTTTGTAAAGTGACTGAGTAGAGTGCTTCCTTTGTGTGTGGGAAGAGAGATAGAGAGAGGGGGCTCACGCTGAAATAGTGGGGAGTCTCTCTTTCTGTGTGATTGTGAAGAGAACTCGAGACTGAAAAGTGTGAGTGTCTCTGTGTGCATGGGTTTAGGAAACACTTGAAAAGAAACAAAATATGTGTGTGCCTGTCGAAGTTGAGAGGAAATCCGGATGGAGGAGGTGCAGTGTCTGTTATACTGTATGTTTAATCGTATTATCGTATTGTAGGGTGTGTGTGAAGTTGTGACCTTCTGTGTGTGTCAGTGTTGTTCCCTGAAAGGGAATTCCCACAACGGAGGAGGCGGACTTTAATTTTACTTTGTTTATTTAGTTCGTTATTTTAGTTAGTTGTTTTTGCCCAAAGGTTTTGTGGCAAGTAGGGTGAAGACTTTGTGTTTTGTTTGTTTTATTCTGCTCGCCCGCTCTGTTTCTCTCTCCAGTGTCTGGGAGTTATTGCAACGGTTATTGGGGGAAACATGTATAATAATTAATTTAAAGTCATTAAAAAACTGTTAACCTAATGTTAACTATAAACACTGTCACTCACCTATCATGTCTCTGATAGCAGCTCAGCTTCAGTGCTGGGATGCCGAGGACTTTGTCACTTTTCTGAGGAGCTTTAGAGCCCAGACCTAGGGCTACCATCCTGGTGTTTGTCGAACGCGTAATATCTCCCCGTGAAGAGTCTTGCAGCCAGGAGGAGGTGTAAACACTTGCTTGTGCTTGTATCTTGATGCACTGGACAGACCAGTGGCTTTGTCCTCAGACAACAGTTTTCTTTGATTGTGTTGTCCTAACTGTTCTTGCCCAAGATAGCTGCGACTGTCTGCTTTTATTTCTTGTTTTGTTTTTTACCTTAATCTTCATATTAGCTTTTATCACCAGATGACACTCTTCCTTTTGCAGAGAAGGAAGTACGCAGGTCACGTGATGCATTCAAACCAATCACAATGCCAGAAAGGGCCAGTAACCAATGAGATTTGAGAGTGGTGCTTGTCTTTCATCCATCGTCACAGTGAAAGCATAAGAAATAGCAATATATATTTTCGTGCTAGCTGTACGCTCCAGAAAACTTTTAATGACACCTGACTCAAGGTCATTGCTAGATAGTAACCCTATTTTTTCCCAGATCTCCCGCATGCACATTTGCCGCTAAAGTGGTACGTTTCAAAGACGAGCTGGTAACACTAACCCTAGCAAAGGGGGAAACTTTGAAAAGAAGATCTTTCTCTAACACTAACCCTAAGTGTAAGGCTTGGACGCTTTCCACCGTTACTATGGGGACTGAGTCAAACCTTGCGAGAGTTGGACAAAATAGGGAAAAATAGGGTTACTATCTAGCCATGACCCTAATTCAACAAGGTCAGTTTTAAAATCGCAGAGGCATATAATCATGGAAGATGCTAATGGAAGCAAATTTTCTGCTTTGCGAAATTGACAAAGGTGTTATTTAATCATCTCAATTAACTATTGATAATGATTATTTCCCATTAGTTTGTTCATTTTATGAAACTACAGTAAGTTATAGAAGCAAAATATAAAAATTGACATATAGAACCAAAATCAACATTTTTTCAGGCAGTGCCGCCCCTTAAGATAATTACATCATTCTCAAGGTATTGCTCTGTAAGGTAAGGCACAGTGGGTCTTAGTGCAATAAGAATATAATGATCTCTGTTCTACATGCGTGTCCAGACTAACAGAAAGGCCCACTGCTGTTGTTTGTGCAAGGCCGTCTCTGTGCAAGCGCACCAGCCTCAAGAGATTAAGCAATTGGGCATGCAATATCTGCAATCTGTAAAATGACACACGATTTAAGTAGCTGTGAGGGGAAGTTCTGTGTAGTTTGTTTGCGCTGTAGTTATGCAGTTGTGGTCCTCCGCACAGCAGTAGATCCAAGAAATCCAGAAAATCATTTTCTGTTTGGTCAGTAACATAATTAGCCACTCATTAAAGTTGGAGGAAACGCGAAGGAAGTCGCTGTCATCCCACAGCTTGATAAATGTGCCCTTTTGTTGCCCAAACAAAGAGGCAAAATGGTGGCAGTGGAGGAGGCTTTGACCTCGTCATGGTGTCTGTATTGCCTCGCTGTCCAAAGCTTCTTTGGAGCTGCTCAGCGTCGCACTACACAAATTTTACAGATAAAATTTGCATCGAAAATGCAATGATTTATGTGTTTAAAGATAAGAAACAAATATCAATGGCAGTGAGCACAGCTTTGTTGATTTTTTGTATTTTTATTGAGTGCTTACGGTAACAGCAACAAACTAGTAGCTATCTCAGTGATTATCTTGATGCATTGTAGGCAGCATGTTTACCACGCACGTTTAGCCACCATGGGCGGTCTCACACTGATCCTATCTGCTGCTTTGGCTCCCCTAACCTGCGTGCCCAAATAAATGGTTACCTGCACCTCCTTTCCAAACCACAACATAGGCACATTCAACCAGCCAGCTTTGGTTTGATTACAGTACAGTTCTGAATGGTAAAACTTACTTTTCCAAGAAATGAAGTTTACATTTATAAGTCTTTTCTGGTTCAACACACAAGGAGAAGGTATACCTCTCAAGACTCCAGACTAAAACAGGATGTTAATGACAACATGACAATGTAATCTTTAACCGCCCGCACAGTTGACTTCTCCCTCTTTTTCCATGAGCACTTATATTCGACCAAAGTCCAGCCTCTCTCTTTTCACCTTTGTTGGAAGTCACTAAAATGGCACTGTTTCACCTGAGAATTAGATCATGATGTCATGTGCAATACACAGCGTCATCACCTTGGGTCAGGTGCAGGCAGGCTGAGGGTCTTCTGAATTACAGTGTGGTCAAGGGCACACTGCAATGGACTGGCAAAGGCTGATTTTCTTTGCTCCTGAATCTCTTATACTCACTGTTGATTTGATTTATACAAGGAAAGACAGAAGCTGAGTCTTGTCAAAGCATATATACATTCGAGGTGCTTAAAAATTATATTTTTTTACTAAAACAGCTAGAACATGGGTATGTGGGACGTTTTTCTTTACACAGAGAATTGTCAATGCCTGGAACAGTTTGCCAGGTCAGGTAGAGGCAGAAACACTTGGGCTATTCAAGTCTGGGCTAGATGCAGTACTAGATACTCTTTAGATTAGGACATGACAAGCCTAGATGGGCTGGGCCCATTCTCATCATTATGTATTCTTATGTTCTTATGTAAAATGACTGCAACAGCAGCTGGCAGCAGACTTGTATTTATACAAAATAATGGGGATTGGGGGGGGGGGCGATTTTGAAGAGCAGAAAGATCATTCAGACTGCTCGGACTCAGGTGGTTCATCATACAGCTTCAGACCAAGCTTCATACGTACTTTAGAAAGATCTTACTACAGAGAATAATTAATCTGTTGACAAAGTTAACCACTTTGAACAAGTGCAAGTGCAAAGCTCTCTTTTTGTTCATGTCCCTAAATTCTGAATATAGATTTTTTAAATATTCCTTAGAGTTGTGTTTTATTTTGAGTAAATAGTGGGTCTCAACAACGGAGTTTTACATTTCAATGATCACCTCTCTGTTCTCTTCTTTCCCGCTCATCTCTGGCACGTCGCATGGTTGAGTGAGAACTCATTCACTAACAAGTCTCAGGATAAACACGCGAGAAAGCGGTTCCCTTGCTCAACGTGCTTGGCGGGCGCACCTTCTGTTTAGTGCACGAGGTCCATGTGACAGACAGTCACGATTCTCTGGTTACAAGGATATCCTTCTGCAAATGCTACCACGCAAGCGACTCAGTATAGTTGGCAACTGTACAACCCATAGTGTCTAGCTACATCGTTGTTAGGCTTGTTTCGGGAACCTAACTATTGCGTACAGTGTATGGACGGTATTTAAAATGTGTTTCTCCGTATTTTATATTTGTTTGTAAACATCTTTCCTTAGCCTACGCAGAGTCGCGCTCTCCCTAAACCAAATTTGGGTATTCAAAGGGAGGGGGCAGGATTCTCCAGAAAGCCACTAGACTTGCATGTACACAAAGGTTGCTCGACCCGTTAAACAGCTTTGAAAAAGTGAATACGGTGGTATTGACGACCAAACCAGAGGCGGACATCCAACCACTGGTACAAGGGTAAGAACATTAACTGCATTTTCAATTATACGAATAATTGTTCAGTTGTGCTCAATAGCGCGGATTAGTTTGACTGAGATACAAGCGGACCTCGGCTAAAAGTCTCCCACGTTTCAACTGTATGCGCTGTACTACTTTTACAGTTGTTTAATTGGTTATCTAATCTTATGTATGGCAAGGAATTGACGCCTGTCGAGTATCTTGCGTTACGCGCAAGATGTTTTAATCCCAAGTTATTACTGCACGAACCCACAATTATAGCAGACATGAACACTACTGTTTTGGTTTATATGAATCCTTAATTGAATATAAAGTGATGAATATGTACTTGTGTCGTTTTGGGCACGTTGGCTGTTGTTGACTTAAATATGACTATTTCTTTAATTGCATTTGTTGTTTTTCTTTTCCTATTTTGGCAGTTGGGTTTTGGCTCACAATTTAGTGAAAAGCATTTACCTCCATTTTATTTTCAGGATTTAAATATTTCTGTACTTTCCAGTTTGGTATGGAATATAATTTCACTGCACCCAAAGCTTGTTTTTCATTCGTCCTCTTTTCCAGCGTTGTGTTATGTACTATACTGAGCGCGTGCGGCGCGGTTCAGAAGTTCCGCCCTGTTAATAATCTCTCCAAGACAGCGTCAGACTGCCCTGATAAGGTGTTGTCTTGCAACATGGCCTGGGAAGGGCGTTTATCATAAACTAGACTACGCAGTAGTGAACACCGTTAACAACAAAGTAGGATGGATTTAAGGGCATGCTTTTTAAACTGGATGACAAATACAGCATGCTCAACCGATTTCCCTGTTGGCTATACTACAGTGTAACGTGTTTAAACAAGTACCAATCCACATTAGCTCATTATTCGCGTTGACTAATACTTTTGAGTTTCAGTCTGAGTACGAGTCTGAGTTTCAGAACTAGGTTTGCACTTACAGTAGTAAGATGACGTATTAGACGTAATTTCAAAATAAAACACTGTATACGTTTTCTGTATGACTGTTTCAAGAAATGCTATTTCTGTGTACACACCATTAGTCTGTGTCACACAGTACAAATAGACTATTACAAAAAACAGAACATTCCTGATATAATATATGCCATTTAGCAGATGCCTTTATCCAAAGCAACTTACTGCATAGATTTGTCTGTATATATGGTCCCAGTGGGAATTGAACCCACAACCTGAGGGTCATCAACGCCATGCCCTACCTACTGAGCTGTGGCCACCTACTGTGTCTCAGTAAAGGACATCGGCGTTGATCAACACACATGTTTATATGAACTCAGTGTATTTTGTCCAAGCATTGAACAATTTCACGACATGATCATTTCCTACCCAGACATACCCCTAAAATCTGTCCAGGAAACACAGTATAATTTGTACAAAGGTACAGTATGATTGATATTACAGCAAGTGAAAATGTGAAAAACTCAAAAATAATTGAATAATAATAAAAGGATCAATTTTCACCTTACACAAACACATCCCAACCTAAGATATCTTAAATCTAACAGCCATTACTGCAACATGATCAAATCATTTTGGATTTGGATTATGCAACCTTGACTGCTAATATGTCTAAAGTTGTCAATGTAGTATTTGGTTGTGTTATGATAATGTGTACTTGATAGTGTACTGTATTTACCTACACCTACACATCCTTATGGGAATCCTACAATTTACAATATTGTTATTTGGCAGACGCTTTTATCCAAAGTGACTTACGAGAGTTCATTAATATGCCTAGAGATCATCGCTAGAGCTATGGAACAGTAAGCTACAGTCTACAAGTCTACAATCATTGTTGTTGCCTGAGTTCAAATCCTGCTTTCTTCCTTTTGTCTCAGACCTGATTCGTGAATGAAAATCCCTCGGGAAGCTGGATTAGAAAAGGACAGAGAGAAGTGTTGTGCTCCCCTAGCTCTGACGGTCCACACTATCCCTGGCCATGTCTCTGGGTCCCTTCCAACTGATGCAGACCCTGAAGAAGTCCCCGGCTGTGCTGCGACGCCGGTTTCACCGTGACCGCACGCAGAGCCTGTCGCACGGTGACCCGCTCTTCAAGGTGTACTACCTGGGGACGGAGAAAATCTACTCCCTGGATCTGGAGCAGGCCCAGGAGGCCATTGGCCGGCTACTGGACCAGGCCCAGGACCTGGGCAAGCTGTCCAAGGAGCATGCCCTGGTGGTGCGGCCGCGCTACGTGGAGGTGAAGGAGATCACCACCGGCCGGCAGCTGACCAAGACCTACCTGAAGGACATTGCGTACTGTGCGGCGGACACTGCCCGGCCCAACGTCTTCCTGTACATCTGCAAGCAGCGGGGCCAGCAGCTGCAGTGCCGGGTGTTCTGGTGCAGCCGGGCCGAGCGGGCCAAGGACCTGACCGCCTGCCTGGCCCAATCCTTTCAGAGGGCCCTGAGCGACTGGCAGGACACCGCGGCCAACGAGGCGCAGACGGAAGGGGCTGAGGGTTCACCGTCGTCCAGGAGTTCCGCACTTGCAGCCCAGCTTTCGAAAGGTGAGCGGGGAGGGGGTGGTTGATGGTCGCGGCGGTTGTCATCGTCGTTTTAAAGAAGTGCTCGACAGAATTTGCACTTTCGAGGCCAAACAACACAACACATACGGTTTTGGTTTGTCGGGAAAATAAAGATAATCCGTGAAGCTCATTCGTCAGCCCTGCTTCCACAAGGTGCTAAACCATATGGCTAAATTCGACCACTTCTTTCTACAAATGAACAAGCTGTCATACTGATTGAATGGGATGAATACCATTGCCTGTATGCGTTAGACGTTTTCCGTGCTCACCCCATCTCAGTCTCGTTGATTCAAGCATGCCCAGGAACACACCAGTAACCCCAGGAACACACCAGTAACCCCAGTAACACACCAGCTCCTTACTCTAATTCCATTCATTGTAACATGGCCATTGTGTCTCCCCGTGCCTATTAATGTTTCTGTCCTGTGTGTACGTCTCATTTGAGTGTGAGGGAAACGGTCCCACTCTGAAACGGTCCCACTTTCCTCCTGTTTTTGAAGGTGGCTCAATAGAGGAGGAGGGGCTGGGCTCCTGGCAGTCCTCGGAGAGTGATCACGAGGAGAACGAGCATCAATGATGGCCAAACACTGGCACCGGATCCAGCTCTGGTCGGCTGACACTGACCGACCCGACAGGCCCAACAGAATCCCCTGGGGCGCCAGCACTGTGGGAAACGTCGGGGACGACGACGACTATAACGAGACTTGGCAGACCGATGCCCACTTCCCATATTTTATGAGCGCATGTTGAGAGCAGTCTGGGATCCTGGTCTTTTTTGGGGGGTTATTATATTTATACCACCATTCCAAGCAGGGAGTAATGCTGCATTCCTGTTCAGATTATGCTGTACAGATCCCACAGTCTATTTTCTTTCCCTTCCTACCCAGCCTAACTCAGCAGGTCTCCTACATTAATTCCGTTCCTTAAGTGTACGTTTCCCAGAGGTTCTTTGCCCACTCATGCAATCTTGCCCCAGACAGGGGTGAAACCACGCATATAAAAACTGGCCTTGGATTAGATTAAGACAGAATATTTCAGCCAGAATAAGTTCACATGGAATTTTGAGCCTTCTATAGATTGCTCTGGGGTTTTAGAATTCCAAGTAGCTACTCCCTCCGTATGTCTAATCATGGTGCCAGATTGATGGCATCAGTCATAATTCTCTTATGCATGGTTTACAAACAATCAAGCTGAAAAGACTGCATTGAGCCCTTCACATTTCCCAAGGTTTACAAAATCCAGTGTTTGTATTTGTACTGTGTTTGCAGTACCATAATATATTTAAGTGAAAACATAAATCTGTGAAAAGATCAATCTTTCTTTTGAGAAATCCCTTTCTTTTTCCTTTTAATTTGTAGCCTGTAGAAATTAATTTGACTAATTATAGGTGTAGTGACAGCGTGATTTTTAGGTTAAATTCTTTTCAGAAATGGTCTATCTTAAAATCAGTAGCATTATGCTTATTTTTCTGAAATTGTCTATCTTAGAATGAGTAGGTCCTCTTTATTATTTGGTCTTCCTCATAAAATAGGGGAAGGGTATTTGCGGTGTTATGTTGTAACTGCAAGTGTAGAAAATGTATCGTAAAGACTGAAAGGACTGCAAGCATTTTTTAGGTACTATTATGATTAGTATTAAAATATTATTGGTTATATAAATGCTGTTTATGGGTTTCATACATTGAGCCAAGCTACCAATATCCACATCAGCTACAGGTCAGTTTGTAAGCGAGCTCTGATGGATGTGTTTGTTTTTTTTGAGACATGAGAAATGCTCGCACCCAGGAACAATAGTTTCTCTGGATAATACTACCCTGGTCTTCAAGGTCTTCCATTGTATATAGTATCTGGATTACTTATAGTATGCACATATGATGCTGGGAAAGTTTATATGCTTTCGGCAGTGTGACACATTCTGAAAACTGCGCGTACATTTGAGGCACACAGACTCAAGTAACGGCTTGCTTGTTTTAGTAGCTACTGCTCCTATCTGCATCCATACGTATTACAAAGCAGTGCATTGTTACACGATTGCAAAAGGCTTGCATATTCGCTGTATATTTTTTCCCCTTTACATATTAATGAATAAACCAATGTTTCAAAATAATTTGATCAGTTATTGATGCATGTATCCCATAAAACAAATGGCTAAGGACTATTCTACCAGTGTCAGATTTGAAGTTAATGCACAACCTGTAGATGTATAACTATAACATGTATTTCATGGATTAAAACTTTTGAACAACTAATACTCGATTGCGTGTCATACAGTTAGTGGAGTTAGTGTGCTTGGAAGTATTTCACATCCACCCAGACGGACAGGATTCCTCTTATCAGCAGAAATAACACAGGGGCGACACGCAAGCGGCCTCACACTGTGGAATAACATACAATCCATCCTTTACTCAAAAAGAGCATGTAAGAAAATTCAGCAGGTTGTCTTTGCCTTGCAGTGCATCAGCGGTGTCGTGGAAAAAACATTCACTTGGATCAGAGAGATAATACTCTGAGCAGTATAAAAGCACAGCTGTACGGAGACACGTATCTCACAGGATCGGATCTGATTTGAGTGGATCTGATTTGAGTGGATCTGATTTGATTTGAGCGGGATCTCCTGCTCAAAATGTTCAATTTATAGTAAACAAAGTAAAGTAAGGGGAGGGAACGGGGTGTTAACGTCTATAAATGGGTGTCGCTGAAAGTAAAACCAGATGCAGAATTACTGCAGTTGTAAAAGCTCGGACCCCAACGCGCGATTACCCCCTGCGGTGCAAAGACACCATTTAGGAACGGATGTCCTCTTGATCTTTTGGCGCGAAGATCCTTTGTCTGAAGAAGAACAGGAACTGTGGCTATTTAGCAATTACAGATTTCCCCAGCATTTCAACATTATACAGACAGAATAATGTTTTTCCTTTCACAGAGGTTTGCTGTGTCTGGATTTATACTGATTCCAACCATGATGCCTCACCAAACTGGTTTCTTCTGCAAAAGCTGCACATTTCAACAAAACAGTGGAGAACACACACGCACAAATATATGCTGATGTTTATTTTATGATGGCGGCAATAATCAAACAATTGTGAAATAGGCAGAAAGAGTACATTGTAAAAGTATGCCAAATAAGAGTTGAATCACTGTCTACGCAATGGTTACATTCTCGTATACAAATAAACAACAAGTAATGCACATTAAAAAACACAATTATTAAAATAACTTTCTTTTTCAGGTTCATAAATTCATTTCATTTCATTTCTTCGCCCCATTATACATTTTACCATAAAGGACACTTGAATAAATAAAAAAAAGTAAACATTTCTCACAGCAATACAATAATTAGTTGGTTATTTTCTCTGACCATTCACTGCAATACTGCCTAAAAAGATGTGCGAGACAGGGTGAGGTATAACACCTTGAACAATTTGATAGAAAGAACTATAAAGAAAGAGATCTCAACCAATGAGTAGAGAGAACAGGGAGTCCAGTGCTGTCTAGTCTGAGTCTAGTTCCAGAGGGACGGCAGGCAGACTGCGCAAGCACGTGCGCATGTATTTAAAGAACACAAAAGCGCGTTCCTGAAGCATCCCGACATCAAGGTTTTTTGTTGCCACCTGGGGGTCTTTAACTGAATACTTTCAACCTTCATTTCAGCTCTGCATTTTTAAATAATTTAGAAAGAGATGGCATTTTTTTGGGGGATTGTGATCTTTCAGGACTGGGGATTGCAGACCCCTGATTTACAAAAGGTAAGTAAACGGAACCCTCCCTCCCCCCCCCCCCCCCTCCAACACCCTGACCCCTGACCCCTGACCCCGCCTCAGATGCCATCACTGTATCCACCTGGCAGGCTGAGAGCTCCCTTCCCACACAGAAAGTCGCTCTGGATAAGAGCATCTAATGACGGCCTAAAATGTAAAATGGACACATGCAGATGAGCGCACAGCAGCCGCCCACAACCAGCGGCAACCCCATCAGAATGTACGACAGCGTGGTGATCCAGAATGCAAACAGGTAAACGGTCCGGTTGCAGTACTTGGTGAGGTCAGTGGGGTCGTAGCTGGGGGCATATATGGAGTAGATCCACACGTTGCCTGCATTGGAGGGGAAAGAAGACAAAGCATTGGGAAATGCGATTCAAACGTTTTTTGTCTGGTCAAAAAGTATAATCTGTGAAGAGTTCTCATTTCTCCTGTGCTGCACTTACACTCCCTAGCGGACGTCTCTCTGTCATCACTTCCCAACCTTCCTCATTATCATCTTCCTCTTCCTCATTCCCCCCCCAGCACCCGCATCATTCCTCACGCTCATTAACGTGTGCACTGCAACCCCCCCCCCCTTCTCCAATACCCTCCGTTCTTCCTCACCAGCAATGAACCAGCAGAAGAGGAACAGGGAGACCAGAGAGTTCCACATGGTGCAGATGCCGCTGAGGGTATTCTTCTCCCCGTCCTCCCTCTCCCTGGCGCAGGGCAGACAGGACAGCAGTGACAGGGATATGGTGAACACCCCCGACACCACCAGGTAAATGGGGATGCGGGGCTCCACCGGGCATTTGTCCAGATAAACCGCACCTGTGAGGAGGCGTGGGCGGACAGAGATTTAATGTGGTCACCGAGGTGCTTTTGGTCACTATTAAATATTTACAGAGGTGGCGACACTCACCCAGAACGACCTGGGAGATGGGTATACTAATCATGATGAGTTTGGAGATCACTGAAGGGGGAAATGAGACAATGAGTCAAATGTGGTTTACCTGGTTTTCTAACATACTCTGGTTGAAAGAAAGTTCCAGTTACCTTTAACGGACTGAAAGGGTAAAACAACTCACCTTAACCATTTTTACTGTAACAGATTGTTTTGATGCAATTTATACCTTAATATTCAAACCTAACATGCAGAGAAAAATAGTTATGTTCAAAATTATATGTAAAATACAATAAAACGAATGAAAGTTTGCTGCAGATAAGCATACCTAATGCAGGTATGCTGGCTTGTAGAGCCTGATGAATGTTCGTAATATTATTCACTTCCACTGTAACTTGCCCACTCTGATCTGCAGGGGGAAACAGCGAGTCAAAAGGGGTACAGTAGGACACATACCAACTGAAAGTTGTTCCATTTACCCAGAGTCCCTGCACTGCATTGCTGTGTTTCTCTCAAGTTATTCAATAGGTGCGAGGTGCGAGATGCGAGTTAATACCTTTATATTCAAACCTAACATGCAGAGAAAAATAGATTAAAAAAATATGTAAAATACAATAAAACAAATAAAATGTTGGCTGCAGACAGGCATACCTAACATATGTGTGCTGGCTTGTGGAGCTTGCCGAATGCTCATCTCCTTTGTAACTGGCACACTCTGACCTGCAGGGGGAAACAGCGAGTCAAAAGGGGTATTAGTAGGACACATACCAACTAAAAGCCGTTCCATTTACCCAGAGTCCTTGCACCACACTACTGTGAATAATTCTCTAGAATTATTCAATAAGTGCGACCTGTTTAAGAGATATATGTACAGTGTACAACAGAAGCCAAATATAAAATCCAGATTAAAAACCAGGGATTCATTATTAACCAAGCTAATTAAAGATATAAAATGACTGAAACAGTGCAGGATCTTTTTATTTACTGTGGAAGACGGCCAGGGGAGGTGCGGGGAATGGTGATAGAGAGGAGGTATGTGACGAGACGCTGGCTCCACCCCCAAACCTTATATGGAGGTCCGGAGGAAATGGGACACACCGAGGAACCGCTGGCAGGAGATTTCTGGGGGATAAAAGAGGGGGCGTTGCCCCTAACCGGGGGCGAAGTACCTTTGGGAAAAGCAAGGAGGGTGGATTGACGAGTAAAAGAGTAATTAGTATTGGATTTGTGTATGACCTGGAATTGTTTGACTAACGGAATTTATATCTACTGGATTGCCTGAGAACGACGACTGGATAACGAACTTGGAAACGAACAATGACAACGGAACCGGATTACGGATTTGGACTGTTTGCCTTATTTCCCCTTCCCCTAGTTTTGTATGTTAAACCCCCCCAATAAATCTAATTATACTTTCATTGACTGTCTTATGTGTTGTTTTATTATCTAACTTGGTTGAGTGGAAACCCCACACCCCTGTTCTCGCTACATTACATATTTATGAATTCACGTATATTTTTTGACACACCTAGCTGTAATGCAATTACTTCCATATATTATATTCGTAGCTAGGCAGATAACTTAGCTGTACAGCTGAACAGACAATGCATATTATTATCTTCGTAGCTAGCTGGCTATATAATTATAATATAATTATATATTATAATTCATATATTATGTTCGTAGCAAGGCAGCTAATTTAGCTGTACAGCTTATTCGTAGCTAAATGACATCACCCGTACACCCCAGACACATTCTTCCAGGTTTTCTCACTCAGGAATGCGAGCTCGTCATGTTGGCATAGCAACTAGTCTAAAATTCCAATGACGTCATCCGGACACATTCCTGAGACCCGGACACATCCTGGCATGACAGCGCCTCATAGTGGTTCAACAACCTTATTAAGAAACTTTAAGTTGGCGTTTGGCAGTTACCTGTTGTCTTACCGTACACAAACTTTCCTCGAGGGGCAGAATTCCCACACCACACGAATTACCACACAGTTGCTGACAGGACAAACCTATTATCAAGTGCCTGTACGATTCCCTTCGAGAAGGTGCCATGGCGTCCGTTGTTGTTCTTACGGACTTTTATTGCCCATTTATTTAGCAACCATTTTATTTCACAGGTAGAGGTCTATAACCTCAAATGGACTTGGATCTTGTTTAATTCACTATTGACATTTAATTCGGCAACATTCATGCCTAATCCGTAGCTTTAGAGTAATAACTATCTTAATAAACTGACGTTATACATGTAAGATTTATAAACAGAAGCATGTGTGAATAGGCACAAATATACCAACTCTGTCTGTACAGATGCAAATATTGTCCCAACTTACGGTTTCAGGCCTAGCTTGGGAGGGATATAACTGAATTGGTTTTAAAAAAAAAATCTTGATTTATTTAAGATCACGAGTAACAAATTGGTACTGGCTCCAGTTTTGAAAATAGTATGCATCCAAGTAAGATTTACAATCTTTCAATCTCCACTAGTCTCGTGATGTTCCGAGGTTGTCAAACGTTCCGAAACGGTCCTTGTTTGAATGGTTAGTTGTAGCCTTACAAATACTAACTCGTTGGAATTAATACAATGCTAAATTTTTATATTCTCAATTAATAAATAACTTTATGATAAGATTTGTTTGTTAGCGGCCAAATGAATAAACGAGAAAAAAAACTTCGCAGCTCTTGAAATATTGCCATCATTTTAATTTCCACCTCTGCCTTCAATTAACGCATCGAATACACGATATACGAATACACGATATACGAATACACAAAGTATTTAATTTACATTCGTTTGACAGAAGTCCCATGGGGGTTCACTTTGGGTGATTTTTATGGGATTGAAGAAACAATCCAAGACAACGGTTTTGTCCGAGACATCCAAACAAATGCAAGTCTTAAAGTAAAACTCTGCGGTGCCTTAATCTCTTCCAAAATATTGCGCATTATTTTTTATAATTGCGTTTTGCTACATAAAGTCTAATCAACCAGTACCAGAACAACGTCAAATAAGTTTATACCGATGGAAATATAAACTAAGCGCACGTTATGAAAAACGTTATAATCTCCATAAAGTCTTACCACTCATAGTTGGTAAATTCCTTCTCGAACCCCACCACCAGACAAAGTAAACACTCCAGAGCAAAGAAACCAAAAGTAAAGACGCACTGGGAAGTGGATTCAACAACAGGTGAGGATTGCTGACCAGCCCATTGTCTGATGCAAGCATTTTTGATGTAGCTTACTATTATGATTAGTATTGAAATATTCATGCTTTTATCAATGGTGTTTATGATTTTCATACATAGAGCCAAGCTATCAACATTCTCATCAGCTACAAGTCAGTTAGTAAGCAAGTTCTGATTGATGTGGGGTTTTTTTGAGACATGAAAAATGCTCTCACCCATTAACAATAGTTTCTGTGGATAATACTAACCTAGCCTTTAAAGTCTTCCATTGTATATAGTATCTGGATTACTTAGTGTGTGCAAATATGATGCTGGGAAAGTTTATATGCTTTGGGTAGCATGACACATTTTGAAAACTGTGAGCGTACATTTGTACACATAGACTCAAGTAATGGCTTGTTTGTTTTAGTAGCTACCGCTCCTATCTGCATCCATACGTATTACAAAGCAGTGCATTGTTACACGATTGCAAAAGTCTTGCGTATTGGGTGCCTTGGGTTTTTTTTTCTTTCGCTTTACATATTAATATGATGAAACCATTTCTTTTTTTATATCAGTTATTGATGCATGTATCTCATAAAGCAAATGGCTTTATGCCTAGTGCTGAGGATTGTTGCTGCCAGTATCAGATTTAAAGTTAATGCACAACCTGTAGATGTGTATCCACATGTTGAACTATAACATGTATTTCATGGATTAAAACTTTTGAACAACTAATACTTGATTGCATGTCATACAGTTAGTGGAGTTAATGTGCTTGCAAGACTGACTCAGCATTTAATCAAGTTAGTGATTTCATCTAGTTTAAAAGTGAACACGTCCGTAGTTCAGCAAAGGGTATTTCACATCCACCCAGACGGACAGGATTCCTCTTATCAGCAGAAATAACACAGGGGCGACACGCAAGCAGTCTCAAACTGTGGAATAACATACAATCCATTCTTCACTCAAAAAGAGCATGCAAGAGCATTCAACAGGTTGTCCTTTCCTTGCAGTGCATCAGTGGTTTGTTGTGTGTGGGATTATACCGATTCCAACAGTGATGCATGACCCAGGAGCCTCACAAAACTGGTTTCTCTGCTCATTTAAACAAAACAGTGGAGAACACACACACACACACATATATATATATATATATGCTGATGTTTATTTTATGATGCTGGCAATAATCAAACAATCGTGAAATAGGCAGAAAGAGTACATTGCAAAAGTATGCCAAATAAGAGTTGAATCACTGTCTATGCCTGTATACAAATGAACAACAAATCATACACATTCACAAACACAATTATTAAAATAAGTTTATTTTTCAGGACCATAAATTCATTTCATTTCATTTCATTTCATTTTTGCCCCATTATACATTTTACCATAAAGGACACTTGAATAAAAAAAAAAAATAGTAAACATTTCTCACAGCAATACAATAATTAGTTGGTTATTTTCTCTGACCCTTCTCTCCAATACTGCCTAAAACAATTTGTGAGACAGGGTGAGGTGTTACACCTTGAACAATTTGATAGAAAGCAATATAAAGAAAGAGTGCTCAACCAATGAGTAGAGAGAACAGGGAGCCATGTGCTCTCTAGTTTGAGTCTAGTTCTGGTTCGTGCGCATGTATTTAAGGGACACAAAACCACGTTCCTGAAGAATGCTGCCATCAAGGTTTTTTGTTGCCATCTGGAGGTCTTTAACTGAATATTTCAACTTTCATTTCAGCTCTACCTTTTAAAATAATTTAGAAAGAGATGGAAAACATTTTTTGGGATTGTGATCTTTCAGGACTGGGGATTGCAGACCCCTGATTTACAAAAGGTAAGTAAACGGAACCCTCCCTGAACCCCTCCCCCACCAACACCCTGAACCCTGACCCCTGACCCCTGACCCCGCCTCAGAGGTCATCACAACACAGACACATGCAGATGAGCGTACAGCAGCCCACAACCAGCAGCACCCCCATCACAATGTACACCAGCGTGATGATCCAGAATGCAAACAGGTAAATGGTCTGGTTGCAGTACTTGGTGAGGTCAGTGGGGTCGTAGCTGGGGGCATATATGGAATAGACCCACACGTTGCCTGCATTGGAGGGGAAGAAGACAAAGCATTGGGAAATGCGATTCAAACATGTTCTGTCTGTTGGCAAAAAAAGTATCTTTGAAGAGTTCTAATTTCTCCTGTGCTGCACTTCCGCTCCCTCGCGGACAGCTCTGTCATCACTTCCCAACCTTCCTCATTGTCATCTTCCTCTTTGCCCCCCCCCCCCATCCCCCCATCCCCCCCCACTTCATATCTCCACCAATTCTATGTGCACTGCTCCCCCTCCCCTTCTCCAATACCCTCTGTTCTTCCTCACCAGTGATGAACCAGCAGAAGAGGAATAGGAAGAGCAGGGATTTCAACACGGTGTAAATGCGGCTGAGGGCATTCTGCTCCCCGTTCTCCCTCGGACAGGACAGCAGTGACAGGGATATGGTGAATACCCCGATACCAGCAGGTAAATGGGGATGTAGGGCTGCACCGGGCAGTCCTCCAGATAAATCGCACCTGTGAGGAGGCGTGGGCGGACAGAGATTTAATGTGGTCGCCAAGGTGCTTTTGGTCACTATTAAATATTTACAGAGGTGGCGACACTCACCCATTACCAGAACGGTCAGGGCGATGGGTATGGCAATCATGATGGGTATGTATCTCACTGGAGGGGGAGTTGAGACAATGAGTCAAATGTGGTTTACCTGGTTTTCTAACATACTCTGGTTGAAAGAAAGTTTGTTACCTTTAATGGACTGAAAGCGTAAAACTCACCTTAACCAGTTTTACTGTAACAGATTGTTTTGATGCAATTTATACCTTAATATTCAAACTTAACATGCAGAGAAAAATAGTTATGTTCAAAATTATATGTAAAACACAATAAAATGAATGAAAGTTTGCTGCAGACAAGCATACTGTCACACGCCACATGACAATCCCTTGATGGGAACAGAGCAGCCATGACACGGAGTGGAGTTTGTCGGTCTACGGACCGGATTTTTATTTTTTTTTTTTCTGTCTCTCTGGGGGAGAGACATTGGGAGTCGCAGATTAACATATAACAAAGACAAACAAACACAAACACAAAATCTTCATTGAGGCAATCACCCATCTATCTCTCACTCACTCACATTCTCACACAGACGCCCAATCAGCCAATTGACTTCTCTATCAATTTACTGATTGACACCAATTAAATAATTAAACCAATTATGGCCTTTGGAGCAACCTCCAAAGGCCTCCACCACATGTAACACAGGCAACCATGCCACTCCCACATGGCCGAGACCAACGCCCTCCACACATACCTAATGCAGGTGTGCTGGCTTCTGGAGCCTGATGAATGTTCGTAACATTATTCACTTCCATTGTAACTTGCACACTCTCTTCTGCAGGGGGAAACAGCGAGTCAAAAGGGGTATTAGTAGGACACATACCAACTGAAAGTTGTTCCATTTACCCAGAGTCCCTGCACTGCATTGCTGTGTTTCTCTCGAGTTATTCAATAGGTGTGAGGTGCGAGATGCGAGTTAATACCTTAATATTCAAACCTAACATGCAGAGAAAAATAGATAAAAAAATATGCAAAATACAATAAAACAAATAAAATGTTGGCTGCAGACAGGCATACCTAACACATATGTGCTGACTTGTTGAACCTGCAGAATGTTCATCTCCATTATAACTGGCACACCCCGATCTGCAGGGGGAAACAGAGAGTCAAAAGGGGTATTAGTAGGACACATACCAACTAAAAGCCGTTCCATTTACCCAGAGTCCCTGCACTGCATTGCTGTGTTTCTCTCGAGTTATTCAATAGGTGCGAGGTGCGAGATGCGAGTTAATACCTTAATATTCAAACCTAACATGCAGAGAAAAATAGATTAAAAAATATGCAAAATACAATAAAACAAATAAAATGTTGGCTGCAGACAGGCATACCTAACACAAGTGTGCTGACTTGTGTAGCCTGCAGAATGTCCATCTCCATTATAACTGGCACACCCCGATCTGCAGGGGGAAACAGAGAGTCAAAAGGGGTATTAGTAGGACACATACCAACTAAAAGCTGTTCCATTTACCAAGAGTCCCTGCACTGCACTGCTCTGAATAATTATCTCGAATTATTCAATAGGTGCGACTTGTTTAAGAGATACATGTACAGTGTACAACGGAAGCCAAATATAAAAGAATAAAAAACAGGGATTAATTATTAACCAAGCTAATTAAAGATATAAAATGACTGAAACAGTGCAGGATTGTTTTATTTACATATTTATGAATTCACATATCTTTTTTGACACACACTGCACTTCTTGAAAAGCTTTTAGGTGGAGAATTTCAGAGAAATGGAACAAGTCTACTCTCCATGAAAGCACACCGAACCTTTCAAGCTGAATGGTGACTTTGTGCCAAAGCCAAGAATATCTCCACAGACAATAACTGAGAAATTAGGTAACACAACTTGAATCAGTGAATACTTACCAAATTTACTGAAGAATCTTGTTTATAAAAATGTAATTCAACATCTAAAATTAACAGTGGTGTTTAGCATACTGTGTGGGGTGTAACATGGTGTCAGTTTTCACACTTCACAGATCAAATGTAGTCGTTGTATGACGTACGTGCGAAATGTAAGATGAATGAGTGAATAATAATAAGTGTGCCTCATGACTAGGGTTGCAAACGTGGGGAAAGTTTCCAGTAAATTTTCACAGAACTTTGGGTTGGCCATTTTGCCCATCAATAAAACCATATAAAATATATATATATTACAGGTCATCTTAAAATGACTACAGAGCAGGAGGCTGGAGCCTTAAATAATGTAACTAAATCTTTATTTCTTCTGGCTTTGTTTGTTTTTATAACCACAAAGTTCTGTGTGCCTGAAAGACCGTGTCCTCCTGACAAGGTGGATGAATGGTTTGCTCCCCCTACTGGTGATGTAGCGTTGTACATGCAGAGTCTCTTCACATGATCATCATTACATCAACATTTAGTCAGAGCATGTCACCTGCAACAATCCGGTTGATCAACCGCAGTTCGACACAGACACACGCCATGTGTAATTCAGGTACGTGCCCCAATGTCAGAACAAAAATGTAGGACTAAGAATTGTAAACATTAGACTGAACTGGTAGTCCGTAGTTGGCTAAGCTAACTATCTTTAGTAACGTTAGGACAGATAGCTAACGTTAGTGAGCGAAGTCAGAAACAGTTAAGTTCATAACATTATTCAATTGTTCCTGTTACTGACGAGGACGATGCATGGCCAGACCTTTGAACAGCGACAGGAATTTAAGAAGAACCCCTGGTTAGGAGCCAAGAGGGGAAGGCTAGGTACTGTGAGAAAAAAGTCAATTTGTGAGTTTTGTGATACTGTAAATAAAAATGAATTGTAATGCACTTTCAAAAAAGTATTAAATGTTATTTTCATATTCTTATGTTGGCTTATAGTATATTGTATTAGGTATATATTGATATCAGTTGTTTTTTATTTATTTATGCATGCGGGTAGTGGTGTGTGTGTGTGTGCATGTGATCACGCGCACGCAATCACGTTGAGGTGGGGATCCCGTAGAAGTCACAGTATACCCACCTACCCAGACACCACTATAGACACTTTTTGAAACTATGGAAAGTCATATTGAAGCTGTTCTGGCCCCTCATAGTGGTTCAACAACCGTATTAAGAAACGTTATGTTGGCGTTTCCTTTACTTTGGCAGTTACCTGTATATCTATCGTTTCACTGTACACAAACTTTCCTCGAGGGGCAGAATTCCCAATTTTATTGCCCATTTACTTAGCAACCATTTTATTTTACAGGTAGAAGTCTATAGCCTCAAATGGACTTGGATCTTGTTTAATTCACTATTGACATTTAATTCGGCAACATTCATTCCTAATCCGTAGCTTTAGAGTAATAACTATCTTAATAAACTAACGTTACCATGTAAGATTTATAAACAAAAGCATGTGTGAATAGGCACAAATAGGCTATGCCAACTCTATCTGTACAGATGCAAATATTGTTACAACTTACGGTTTTAGGCCTAGCTTGGGAGGGATATAACTGAATTTTTAATTTTTTTAAATCTTGATTTGTTTAAGATCACGAGTAACAAATTGGTACTGGCTCCAGTTTTGAAAATACTATGCATCTAAGTAAGATTTACAATCTTTCAATCTCCACTAGTCTCGTGATGTTCCGAGGTTGTCAAACGTTACGAAACAGTCCTTGTTTGAATGGTTAGTTGTAGCCTTACAAATACGAACTCGTTGGAATTAATACAATGCTAAATTTTTATATTCTCAATTAATAAATAACTTTAGGATTGTGAGGGCTTGTAGGGGTGAGGCCCAAGTGCGACCAATCAGGATCAGGATCAGGATCACTCCTGACGAATCAGGGTGCCACTAAAACACAATAGGGAGCAAGGGGCGGTACCCCGCAAGAATCGCTACAGAAAATAAATGGGAAAACAAAAACTCCCAGCATATAGCAAAATAATAACTACCCACAAAAGAGGGCGAATAAACGTGGTCTGCGAACGGTACCAAACGGTAGTAAAACTGAACAAAAACTCTGGCGTGTAGCCAAACACAACACGACCCATAAAATAGGGCGACTCTCAGAAACCGGACAGATTCACGAAATAAGTGCAGAGCTGCCGGTGAAAATAAAAGGACCGCTACGGGGGACAGAGGGCTGATTGTCTACCTCCTAAAAAGATGATCTCTGAGTGTTACGTGTTTAGCTCCCATCTCCGATCACATCAAAAGGAGGAGAAACCCAGCCAACGACCCACGCAGAGGGAAGTGAAAGAAAATAAACTTGTGACGCAGCACAGACAAAAACAAAGCTGGAAATGAACCCAGATGCCTAAGACGAGCTTAGGAAAAAGATCAGAGAAATAACTGCCCTGGGTCTGTCGGTAAGTAACCCCGAAAACAGACCAAAAACAAAGGTAAACACTAGACGTAGAAGCGGCGAGAAAACTGAAGTGAATACTTTTCTAGATTTTCTTTAGGATTGCGAGTAACCGTACCAGCTTCCACGCCACATGAATTGACACTGAAGCACGGAGCAGTGAAAACAGTGAACTGAAGTAGGCAGCGAACACCTGTGAATAATCAGCTGATTAGGTATAGAAGGGGAGCAGGGACGTACTGTGATGAATGGAGTTTATCTGCCACGCCTATGTAGCTTACCTGCAATGCCACATAGCCTAATTTAGTGCACCTGGATGGATGCCTAACTAAGTGCACCTGACTGGACTAATTGCCCTGCAAGACAGCAGGACGGGACTAATAAAAGCGGGACTCTTTTGTGAAGAGGGGGAGTGTGCGCGGAGACTGAAGACGGCTAGGAGCTCTGCCGTTTGTGAAAAGTGGTTGTGAAGATCACGGACTTGCATAGAGACTGAATTCCTTGGAGTGCACAGATAAGTGTTCTGCGTTACCTGCCTTGAGTCGTTCAGATTTCTCTCTTTTGGTTGTACTCTAGTATTATAATATTTTAGTTTGACGACTGCATTTAGCAAGATTCTTGTTTTAGCATTTTATTGGTCAGGGTACAGCTTAGCCCTTCGGCCAGGGTTAACGGCCAGTCCCCCCCCTAGCTGCTTAATGAGGCCCATAGTTGAGGCAAAGAGGAGAAGTAATTTAGTAAGCCACCTTGGCCTGCGTATTGTGTATGTGTGTGTGTGTATCAAGTGCCATCTTATATAATAAAGCATTTTGTATATTGACTAAACTGATTGCCTGGACCTTGTATTGTTGTTCGCATCTCTCCATTGTTATAAAAGAATCGGTGTGTTACAGTACTCACAAGGATTGGAAAGGAGTACGCTCACACAGGGGCTAAGCAGGCACTCAAACCATGACAAGGATAGGATTTGTTTGTTAGCGGCCAAATGAATAAACGAGAAAAAAACTTTGCAGTTCTTGAAATATTGCCATAATATTAATTTCCACCTCTGCCTTACTTTCAATGATCGCATCGAATACACAATATACAAACTATTTAATTTACATTCGTTTGACAGAAGTCCCATGAGGGTTCACTTTGGGTGAAGGCTTTTTTATGTATTTGAATAAACAAATCCAAGACAATAGTTTTGTCCAAGAGAGCTGGTAACACATCAGATTTTACGTGCCAATGCCAAATCACAAAAACATCCAAACAAATGCAAGTCTTAAAGTAAAAATCTGTGATGCCTTAATCTCTTCCAAAATGTTGTGCATCATTTTTTATAATTGCGTTTTGCGACATAAAGTCTAATCAACCGGTATCAGAACAATGTCAAATTAGTTTATACCGATGAAAATAAACATCAAACAAAAAGTTTGGAAATTTGTGTTTGGTAGATTATTTCTCTCTTGTAACAATGCTTCTTGGCAATAAATTGTATACCGTTGGAAAGCCTGTTTATTTCCCTTTTAAATGGTGCCCCATTTGTAAGGAACATGAATTTGTGGGATCAGCAGCACAGCTGAGTATGTGGGTTGCGCCCATGAAATATTTGCCAAATCTTCTCTGCCAATGCCAAACAGCATATTCTGCTGTTGCTATTGACTCTTGTTTTGAGCTTCCGGTACCCCCAGGTGCTGACAATCAGGTGCCTGACTTACAGTAGTGAATGCATACATTTTCAGTATATGTGGCCCCAATGGGGATTGAACTCACAACCTAAGCGTTGCCAAAGCCATGTTCTACCAACTGAGCCACAGAGAACCACAGGATGGTACACTGTGTCCTTGCATTGATTACCGGAGTCTCAATGCCATAACCATAAAGAACCGATACCCACTTCCATTAATGTCTTCGGCTTTCGACAACCTCCAGGAGGGACAGTTCTTCACAAAATTGGATCTCCGCAACGCTTACCACCTGGTCCGGATTCGGGAGGGAGATGAATGGAAGACCGCGTTCAACACCCACACCGGCCATTATGAATACCTGGCCATGCCATTCGGACTCACCAACACTCCTGCCGTCTTCCAGGGATTAGTTAACGATGTACTCCGGGACATGCTGTCCCGCTTCGTTTATGTCTATCTGGATGACATTCTGATTTTTTCTAAAACATTTGAGGAACATGTACAGCATGTACGCCGGGTTATCCAGAGACTGTTGGAGAACCAACTGTTCATTAAGGCCGAGAAATGTGATTTTCATAAAGACTCTGTCCAGTTTCTAGGGTTCATAATATCCCGTGGCCAGCTGGAGATGGATCCCGCCAAGTTGCAGGCGGTGCAAGAATGGCCCGTACCTTCTGATCGCAAACAGCTCCAACGCTTCCTTGAGTTTGCCAATTTTTAAAGACGTTTTGTGCGGAATTACAGCACGGTCGCCGAACCGTTAATAGCACTAACCTCTACCAAGATCTGTTTCAGATGGAATCCTGATGCCCAGGCGGCCTTCGAGAAACTGAAGTCTCTGTTCACGTCAGCCCCGGTCCTCGCACTCCCGGATCCCACACGTCAGTTCATTGTGGAGGTGGATGCCTCCAACTCAGGGACCGGGGCAATCCTTTCACAAAGAGCCCCTGATAACAAGGTACACCCATGTGCTTTCTTTTCTCACTGCCTTTCCGCTACAGAGAGAAATTATAGCATTGGGGACCGAGAACTTTTAGCCATCAAATTGGCGTTTGAGGAGTGGAGACACTGGCTAGAGGGGGCTGTGGTGCCATTTCTGGTCTGGATGGACCACCGCAACTTGGAATACCTCCACTCGGCTCAACGCCTCAATCCACGTCAGGCCAGGTGGTCTCTATTTTTTACCCGTTTAGTTTTTACTTTATCCTTTTGCCCAGGTTCCAAAAACATCAAGCCCGATGCCTTATCCCGGGTCTACGCCTCTCCAGAAGAGGAGAGCAATCCGGAGCCGATCCTGCCACCTAGCTGCGTGGTAGCAGCAGCTGTGCTCGATGTTGTTCAGATGGTGGAGGAGGTGCTCCTCAACACACCGGGTCCCAGAGATACGCTGGCCAACCGCCTGTTCGTGCCAGAGACCATCTGGCCCCAGGTGCTGGAGTGGGCCCACTCTTCCCCCATGGCCTGTCACCCTGGTATTTCTCGCACCCTTGCTCTGTTGTCTCGTAGATTTTGGTGGCCCACTATGAAGGACGACACGGCCAAATTTGTTTCAGCCTGTGTGCCCTGTGCTCGGTCTAAATCCACCAATGCACTCCCCAGCGGTCTCCTTCAGCCCCTGGTGGTTCCACGACGCCCGTGGTCCCACATCGCTCTGGACTTTGTAACCGGTCTACCACCATCAGAAGGTAACACAGTCGTATTTACGGTGGTAGACCGGTTTTCCAAGAGTGTGCATTTCAATCCACTGCCCAAACTCCCCTCTGCCAAAGAGACCGCAGAACTCATGGTGAGACACGTTTTTCGCCTCCATAGGTTACCACAGGAGATGACCTCGGACCGGGGGCCCCAGTTCTCCAGCAGGTTCTGGAGAGCGTTTTGCTCCCTGATCGGCGCCAAGCCCAACCGGTCCTCTGGGTTTCATCCAAGACTAATGGCCAGACAGAGCGCTACAACCAGGAGCTGGGGAAGGGACTGCGCTGTCTGGCTGAACAAACTCCAGCTACCTGGTCACACTCCCTGCCCTGGGTGGAGTACGCTCACAATTCCCTTCCCGTTTCCTCTACCGGAATCTCTCCGTTCCACTGTTGTCTGGGATACCAACCTCCTCTGTTCCCAGAGGAGGAGAAGGAGGTGGAGGTGCCGTCTGCCAAGGCCCTCATTTCAAGAGCCCGAAGTACATGGCGGAGAGCACGGGTCACCCTACTTCGCCACGTCTCAGCCATGAAGAGCCAGGCCGACCGCCACCATTGTCCGGCCCCTCGCTACAGGGTCGGCCAGAGGGTCTGGCTCTCTGCTAAAGACATTCCCATGCAAGTCTCTTGCAATAAGTTATCCCCCAGATTTATTGGTCCCTACCCCATCGTTCGTGTTATCACCCCCTCAGCCATACAGTTGCCGCATCCATCCTGTGTTTCATGTTTCTCGTCTTAAACCCTATGTTGTGTCTCGTTTTAGCCCTCCTGTCCGCACCCCGCCTCCCCCCCGGCTCATCGAAGGGGGCCCAGTCTACACCATTCGCCGCCTGCTGGATGTCCGACGCAGGAGCCGTGGTCACCAATTCCTGGGGGATTGGGAGGGGTATGGTCCGAGGAACGCAGTTGGGTACCCGAGAAACATATCGTCAACCCCTCCCTGATCCTGGAATTCCTGCGTCGGCATCCGGTACAGGTTGGCGTCCCTGGGGGAGGGGTACTGTCACGTCTCGTGTTCGTGTTCCCCGTAATTAGGTGTTTTCGTTTATTCCATGTTTTCCTGGTTGTCCGGTCCGTGTTTTCACTTTCACGTACCTGTTTCCAGTCTTGTCATTGTATTATCGTTTTCACCTGTTCCTCATGTGTCTGATTGCAGTTAGCTGCATTCGTGTTAATCCCTGATTGTTTCTTGTTATGTCTGATGTATTTAGTTGTGTGTTTTCCCATGTTCGTTACCAGATTGTCTCGTCATTGTATTATCGTTTTCACCTGTTCCTCGTGTGTCTGATTGCAGTCTCCGGTGGCAGCTGCATTCATGTTCATTCCTGATTGTTTCTCGTTATGTCTAAATGTATATAAGCTGTGCGTTTTCCCATGTTCGTTGTCTTGTGCTTTGCTTATGCCTACACAACTTTCCAGTGTTCTCTTTGTTTACCCGTGTTTTGTTTCCTCGTGTTCGTGCTTCCGTGTTTAGTCCTGTCTCAGTCTCGTTCCCGATCCACCTGTTCGTGCTCCTCGTGGTTCCTGCCCTGCTCCTCTCTGTGTTCCCCGGACTGATTCCCTGTTATCAACCTCCGCCTGCCCATTGACCACGTCTTGCCTGCCTCTGACACACCTGAAGCCTGGAACGAACTTTGCCTGTCCCCGACCACTCTTTGGATTCCTGTATTGCCCTGATTGCTCCCGTATGAACTTTGCCTGTCTTTGCAATAAAGAACATTATTGCATTCTTCGGTCCGCGCCTGGTTTTCCTACTGCGTTCCTGACACTCCTGACTGTTTGTTAAATGAATAAATTGTAAAATTGCCAATATGTCTTGTTTATTCCTTGTTACTGATAGACTTCAATCATCCAATCCACCAAACAACACCAAACAAGAGTCAATAGCAACAGCAGAATAAGCTGTTTGGCATTGGCAGAGAAGATTTGGCAAATTTTTCATGGGCGCAACCCACATATTCAGCTGTGCTGCTGATCCCACAAATGCATGTTCCTTACAAATGGGGCACCATTTAAAAGGGAAATAAACAGGCTTTCCAACGGTATACAATTTATTGCCAAGAAGCATTGTTACAAGAGAGAAATAATCTACCAAACACAAATTTCCAAACTTTTTGTTCGATGTTTATAAACTAAGCTGTTCCATTTACCCAGAGTCCCTGCACTGCACTGCTGTGTTTCTCTCGAGTTATCCAATAGGTGCGAGGTGCGAGATGCGAGTAAATACCTTAATATTCAAACATGCAGAGAAAAATAGATAAAAAAATATGTAAAATACAATAAAACGAATAAAATGTTGGCTGCAGACAGGCATACCTAACACATATGTGATGGCTTGTGGAGCCTGCCGAATGTTCACGTCCATTGTAACTGGCACACTCTGACCTGCAGGGGGAAACAGCGAGTCAAAAGGGGTAGGACACATACCAACTAAAAGCCGTTCCATTTACCCAGAATCCCTGCACCGCACTGCTCTGAATAATTATCTCGAATTATTCAATAGGTGCGACTTGTTTAACAGATACATGTACAGTGTACAACGGAAGCCAAATATAAAATCCAGATAAAAAAACAGGGATTAATTATTAACCAAGCTAATTAAAGATATAAAATGACTGAAACAGTGCAGGATCTTTTTATTTACACATTTATGAATTCACGTACATTTTTTGACACGCTGCACTTCTCAAAAAGCTTTTAGGTGGAGATTTTCAGAGAAATGGAACAAGTCTACTCTCCATGAAAGCACACAGAACCTTTCAAGCTGAATGGTGACTTTGTGCCAAACCCAAGAATATCTCCACAGACAATGACTGAGAAATTAGGTAACACAACTTGAATCAGTGAATACTTACCAAATTTACTGAAGAATCTTGTTTATAAAAATGTAATTCAACATCTGAAATTAACAGTGGTGTTTAGCATACTGTGTGTGGTGTAACATGGTGTCAGTTTTCACACTTCACAGATCAAATGTAGTCACTGTATGACGTACGTGCGAAATGTAAGATGAATGAGTGAATAATAATACATTTGTCTCATGACTAGGGTTGCAAACATGGGGAAAGTTTCCAGTAAATTTTCCCAGGAACTTTGGCTTGGCTATTTTGCCCATCAATAAAATGATATAAAATCATTATATATATACATATATATATATACACTACCGTTCAAAAGTTTGGGGTCACCTTCCATCTGGACTATGGCTAATCTTCAGCAAGATAACGACCCGAAACACACCTTGAAGTTGTGCAAGAACTATCTGGTGAAGGAGGAATGTGAACAATAACTCAAACTAAAGACCTGGCCTGCCCAGTGTCCAGACCTCAATCCCATAGAACTTGTATGGGACAAACTGGAAAGGAAGAGTCAAAGCAAAGCAACTCACAAGTTTCTCTGGGAATTGCTGCAGGATAGCTGGGAAAACATGTCGGGTGATTTCCTGCTCAAACGTATTAACCGAATGGCCCCTGTTTGTGAGGCTATTCTCACGCCAAAGGGTGACTATTTTGAGGAATCCAAGATTCAATTTTCAATATAATTTTCTTGAACATTTCTTTGATGTTCATTTTGTTCATTGTTACATGTGTTTTTTGTCATTTTAAAGTATTTACAGAAATGTATACGGTGTAAAGCATTGTCAATTATGAGATAAAAATAGTTTCCAGCAGGTGACCCCAAACTTTTGAACGGTAGTGTATATATGTATATATAAATGACTACAGAGCAGGAGGCTGGAGCCTTAAATAATGTAACTATTTTGTATTCGCTAAATCTTTATTTCTTCTGGCTTTGTTTGTTTTCATAACCACAAAGTTCTGTGTGCCTGAAAGACCGTGTCCTCCTGACAAGGTGGATGAATAGTTTGCTCCCCCTACTGGTGATGTAGCGTTGTACATAAGCACATAAGAACATAAGAATACATAATGATGAGAACGGGCCGTTCGGCCCATCTTGGCTCTGTACATGCAGAGTCTCATCACATGATCCTCATTACATCAACATTTAGTCGGAGCATGTCACCTGCAACAATCCGGTTGATCAACCGCAGTTCGACACAGACACACGCCATGTGTAATTCAGGTACGTGCCCCAATGTCAGAACAAAAATGTAGGACTAAGAATTGTAAACGTTAGACTGAACTGGTCCGTAGTTGGCTAAGCTAACAATCTTTAGTAACGTTAGGACAGATAGCTAACGTTAGTGAGCGAAGTCAGAAACAGTTAAGGTTCATAACATTATTCAGGTGCTCCTGTTACTGACAAGGACGTGCATGACCAGACCTTTGAACAGCGACAGGAATTTAAGAAGAACCCCTGGTTACAAAACACATGTAACACCACTACAGACTCTTGTAGAAACTATGGAAAGTCGTATTGAAGCTGTTCTGGCGCCTCATAGTGGTTCAACAACCGTATTAAGAAACGTTATGTTGGCGTTTCCTTTACTTTGGCAGTTGTTGTATATCTATTGTCTCACCGTACACAAACTTTCCTCGAGGGGCAGAATTCCCACACCGCACGAATTCCCACACAGTTGCTGACAGGGCAAGCCTATTATCAAGTGCCTGTACGAGTCCCTTCGAGAAGGTGCTATGGAGTCCGTTGTTGTTCTTACAGACTTTTATTGCCCATTTATTTAGCGACCATTTTATTTCACAGGTAGAGGTCTATAACCTCAAATGGACTTGGATCTTGTTTAATTCACTATTGACATTTAATTCGGCAACATTCATGCCTAATCCGTAGCTTTAGAGTAATAACTATCTTATTAAACTGACGTCATCGTGTAAGATTTATAAACAGAAGCATGTGTGAATAGGCACAAATAGGCTATGCCAACTCTGCCTGTACAGATGCAAATATTGCTACAACTAACGGTTTCAGGCCTAGCTTGGGAGGGATATAACTGAATTGGGTTTTAAAAAATCTTGATTTGTTTAAGATCACGAGTAACAAATTGGTACTGGCTCCAGTTTTGAAAATAGTATCCATCCAAGTAAGATTTACAATCTTTCAATCTCCACTAGTCTCGTGATGTTCCGAGGTTGTCAAACGTTCCGAAACGGTCCTTGTTTGAATGGGTAGTTGTAGCCTTACAAATACTAACTTGTTGGAATTAATACAATGCTAAATTTTTATATTCTCAATTAATAAGTACCTTTAGGATAGGGTTTGTTTGTTAGCGGCCAAATGAATAAACGAGAAAAAAACCTCGCAGTTCTTGAAATATTGCCATAATATTAATTTCCACCTCTGCCCTACTTTCAATGATCGCATCGAATATACGAATATACAAAGTATTTAATTTACATTCGTTTGACAGAAGTCCCATGAGGGTTCACTTTGGGTGAAGGCTTTTTTATGTAATTGAAGAAACAAATCCAAGACAATAGTTTTGTCCAAGAGAGCTGGTAACACATCAGGTTTAACGTGCCAACACCAAATCACAAAAACATCCAAATGCAAGTCTTAAAGTAAAACTCTGCGGTGCCTTAATCTCTTCCAAAATATTGCGCATTATTTTTTATAATTGCGTTTTGCTACGTAAAGTCTAATCAACCGGTACCAGAACAACGTCAAATAAGTTTATACCGATGAAAATATAAACTAAGCGCACGTTATGAAAAACGTTATAATCTCCATAAAGTCTTACCACTCATAGTTAACAGTAAATTCCTTCTCGAACCCCACCACCAGACAAAGTAAAGACTCCAGAGCAAAGAAACCAAAAGTAAAGACGCACTGGGAAGTGGATTCAACAACAGGTGAGGATTGCTGACCAGCCCATTGTCTGATGCAAGCATTTTTGATGTAGCTTACTATTATGATTAGTATTGAAATATTCATGGTTTTATCAATGGTGTTTATGATTTTCATACATAGAGCCAAGCTATCAACATTCTCATCAGCTACAAGTCAGTTAGTAAGTTCTGATTGATGTGGTTTTTTTTAGATGCTCTAACCCATTAACAATAGTTTATGTGGATAATACTAACCTAGCCTTCAAGGTCTTCCATTGTATATCGTATCTGGATTACTTAGTGTGTGCAAATATGATGCTGGGAAAGTTTATATGCTATGGGTAGCATGACACATTTTGAAACGGCGCATACATTTGTAACATAGACTCAAGTAATGGCTTGTTTGTTTTAGTAGCTACCGCTCCTATCTGCATCCATACATATTACAAAGCAGTGCATTGTTACACGATTGCAAAAGTCTTGCGTAATGGGTGCCTTGGGTTTTTGTTTTTTTCTGCTTTACATATTAATATGATTAAGCCTTTGTTTTTAATATCAATTATTGATGCATGTATCCCATAAAACAAATGACTTTATGCTTAGTGCTGAGGATTGTTGCTGCCAGTATCAGATTTGAAGTTAATGAACAACCTGTAGATGTTGAACTATAACATGTGTTTCATGGATTAAAACATTTGAACAACTAATACTTTATTGCATGTCATACAGTTAGTGGAGTTAATGTGCTTGCAAGACTGACTCAGCATTTCATGAAGTTAGTGATTTCATCTAGTTTAAGTGAACATGTCTGTTGTTCAGCAAAGGGTATTTCACATCCACCCCGACGGACAGGATTCCTCTTATCAGCAGAAACAACACAGGGGCGACACACAAGCAGCCTCACACTTGGGAATAACGTACAACCCATCCTTTACTCAAAAAGAGCATGGAAGAGCATTCAACAGGTTGTCCTTGCCTTGCAGTGCATCAGCGGTTTGTTGTGTGTGGGATTATACCGATTCCAACCATGATGCATGACCCAGGAGCCTCACAAAACTGGCCAAAGCTACTCATTTAAAGAAAACAGTGGAGAACACAAATGCACAAATATACAGTGTATCCGGAAAGTATTCACATCGCTTCACTTTTCCACATTTTGTTATGTTACAGCCTTATTCCAAAATGTATTAAATTAATTTTTTCTCAGAATTCTACACACAATACCCCATAATGACAAAGTGAAAAAAAGTTTTTATACATTTTTGCAAATGTATTAAAAATAAAAAAATAAACGGCATGAATACTTATGTACATGTGATATATATATATATATATATTTTTATACATTTGCAAAAAATTCTAAAAACCCTTTTTCACTTTGTCATTATGGGGTATTGTGTGTAGAGTTCTGAGAAAAAAAATGAATTTAATCCATTTTGGAATAAGGCTGTAACCTAACACAATGTGGAAAAAGTGAAGCGATGTGAATACTTTCTGGATGCACTGTATATATATATATATATATATATGCTGATGTTTATTTTATGATGCTGGCAATAATCAAACAATCGTGAAATAGGCAGAAAGAGTACATTGCAAAAGTACGCCAAATAAGAGTTGAATCACTGTCTATGCCCGTATACAAATGAACAACAAATCATACATTCTTTTTTTTACTATATTTTTATTAAACAACACAGAACAACACAAAGTGGGGAATCAGTCAGTCTTGTCTTGATGTGTGTGTGAGTGCGTGTGCATGTTTGATGTGGAATGTTTGATGTGGAATGTTTGATGTGGAATGTTTGATGTTTGTGGAGTTTTGTGTCCGTTTGTCGAAAGTGACTGAGTAGAGTGCTTCCTGTGTGAGTGAGGAAGAGGGAGAGGGGGTGCGCTTTAGGTGTCCGTCTCTCTCCCTCGGTGTGATTATGGAGGAGCGGGAGGGTGCCCTGGAAGAGGGTCCGCCTCTCGCCCTCGGTTTTAGTCAAAAGAGCTCGCACTCGACAGTGGAGAGTGTCTGAGCAAGCCCAAGAACTCACCGGAAGAGTGGAGTGTCTTGAGAGCCGGTTGCCAGCACTCTCACATCCTGGGAGTGGTGAGTGTCTCTGGAATGAATGAGTAAGAGAACTCGAACTGAAAAATGGGTGGGAAGCACTTGAAAGGTCACTGGATATGTGTGTGCCTGAGGAGGTTCCAGGGGAACTCTGGAGGAGGCGGTGTCCCGTAAGTTTAGTTATTTTAACTTGTTATTTTCGTTTGTTGTTTTTACCCGAAAGCTTTGCGGCGAGTAGGGTGAAGATTTTGTGTCTGTTTGTGTTAGTCTTTGTTATATGTTAACCTGCTACTCCCACTGTCTCTCTCCCATGTCTGGGGGGAGAGACAGAAAAACAAATAAATAAAATCCGGTCCGTAGACCAACAAACTCCACTCCGTGTCTCCTGGCTGTTCTATTCTCATTCAGGGTTTGTCACGCGGCGTGTGACACTAACATAAAAATAAAGACAAATATATATATATAGTAAAAAAAAGATAATAATAACAAAAATACCACAACACAGGGCTTAAGTCTCCTTTCAGGCAGAAAAATATATTGTTAGGGGCATCCACCTCCTCTGAAAAATGTCAACCCTCAACTGTAGCTGGACAGTCAAAGCCTCTATCCCATACACCTCTCTCAGCTTCCGTTTCCACTGTGCCAGCGTAGGTGGCTGTGGTTTCATCCAATTCAATGTTACCATTTTTCTAGCAGTCATCAAGAGTATATGCAATAAATACATTTGGTTATTGGTACATATGTCTTCAGGAGCCAGATCAAATATAAAGTGTCTCGAACTAAATGGTAAGTCAACTCCTAAAATTGTATTTATCTCTCCCTTCACCTCCTGCCAAAAAGAAAGCATCTTTGCGCAGTCCCAAAATATGTGTGCGTGGTCGCCCACCAGTCCACACTCCCTCCAGCACCATTGCCGAGGGATATCTACAAACCTTGAAACTACCAGAGGTGTCCTAAAAAAACGCATCTTCATTTTCCAATCAAACTCCTTACACATGTTACTATGAATACCCCTGTGACAGCCAGTACATAATGTTTCCCATTCCCCATCCTCAATTATAATATTTAACTCTAGCTCCCATTTGTTTTTGATATGGAAGGTATTGTCTGGTAAATCCAATAATGGGTTTTTACAAGTATGGGACACATGATTTTTAATAGGTGTACGATGTTTAATTATATCCATAAAGTATGTTTCAATGTTCAGTTTTTATCAGTCAAGAACTCAGGATTGGATTACTCTTGAAGTCCCACGTGTCAGAACTCCATCCATCCATCCATCCATTATCTAAGCCGCTTATTCCTGGTCAGGGTCGCGGGGGGGCTGGAGCCTATCCCAGCATGCGTTCCGGGCGAGAGGCAGGAATACACCCTGGACAGGTCGCCAATCCATCGCAGGGCACACACCATTCACTCACACACTCATACCTACGGGCAATTTAGACTCTCCAGTTAGCCTAACGTGCATGTCTTTGGACTGTGGGAGGAAACCGGAGTACCCGGAGGAAACCCACGCGGACACGGGAGAACATGCAAACTCCACACAGAAAGGCCCCCCGGCCTGGATTCGAAGCCGAGACCTTCTTGCTGTGAGGCGACAGTGCTATCCACTGCACCACCGTGCCGCCTCGTGTCAGAACTGAGTTAGGTAAAACTGCTTTTAGCTATTATGGGCCTAGAGCTTTTAATGAGCTTCAGGAGACCTTCAAACTGGATTCTGTGGTCTCCATAGGAACTTTTAAAAATATGCTTAAGGATATAGAGTTAGTGGTATGTGAGTGTTTCTAAATTTATCGTAACTATTGTAATTACTTCTATTGTAACACTAGTTCCTCTTATTATTGTTATTTTGTATGATGCTTTCATCTATTTTTATTGTCCTTGTCTTATTGTTTGTTTATGTGTAATTTATATAATTGTTTTGTAATCAGGGCACCATTGTAAATGAGACTTGGTCTCAATGGGCTCCCCTGGCTAAATAAAGGTAAAATAAAAATAAAAAAATAAAAAAAATGTTTGTTGGAGCATTCTTAATTATGTTCCAGTCTTTATGTTTTGTAATATAATGCCTGATCTGAAAATACCTAAACATATCACGTGGTGTTAATGAAAATTTCTCCTGGAAATAGGAAAATGGCTGCAAAATATTGTCATAAAATAATTGGCCAATAATCTTTAAGCCACTCCCTGCCCAATTTTTAAAGGTGTTATCAGTTACTGAGGGGAGAAATTCTGGGTTTCCAGCGATTTGCATAGCCCGTGAGAGGGCCACCGCCCCCCTAAATCTCTTTTGGACCGTCGACCACACTTTTAAGGTATGTTTCACCCATATGTTTTTTATTCCCACCTTCTTTTGAGACTGTTGGCTCAAGAAAACCAAAACGGACAGGGGTATACCCGGCAGTGAACTCTGCTCTATACTGACCCATCCTGTTTCAGTGTCATTGCTGATCCAGGCTACCACCGCCAGCTGCGCCTGCCCAGAAGTAGTGTCTTATATTAGGGAGGCCGAGCCCACCCCTGTCCTTCCCAAGAGTGATTGTTTTAAGTTTCACTCTTGGTCTTTTGCTCTGCCATATAAATGTAGATATAAGCTTATCTAGCATATTAAAGGCAGATGCTGGGATCCAGATTGGAAGAGATTGGAACAAGAACAAAAGTCTGGGCAATAGGTTCATTTTTACAGCCTCAATTCTACCCAGAAGAGACAATGGCAGTATGTCCCATCTTGCTAGACCTTTTTTAAACACCTCAAATATTTTTTTATAGTTCGCCTGGTACAGTTGAGTTATCTGGGGGGCAAGGACTATCCCCAGATACCTAAAACCCTGCCCAGATCGACGAAAAAACACTATGTTGTCAAGTTGGGCAGACCAGGCCCCAGAAATCATCATCGCCTCTGATTTGGTGGGATTCATTTTATATCCAGAAACTAAGCCATATTCATCAAGGTTTTGTAAAATGGCCGGGACAGAGACGACAGGATTTTCAATAAATAATTATATATCGTCTGCATATAGACCAATCTTATGTTGATTTCCACCCTCGTCTTTTATTCCCTGTATATGGAGGTTACTCCTGATTCATTCTGCTAAAGGTTCAATGCTAAGGGCGAACAGAGCTGGCGATAATGCATCTCCCTGCCTTGTTCCACGTCCCAGCTCAAAGAATTCGGAGCAGTGGCCATTAACCCTGACCCTCGACCTCGGGTTCTTATAAAACACTTTGACCCAATTAACAAAGGTCTGATCAAAGCCCATATATGCCAATGTCTGCTCCAGGAACATCCAATCTAGCCTATAAAATGCTTTCTCAGCATCTAGACTGAGAAGCATTGATGGAGTTTTTCTCTCAGCAGCAATCGATTGTAAATTTAGAGCTCTTCTGACATTATTGGTGACCTGGCGCCCAGAGATGAACCCTTTTTGGTCTGGATTCACCAACTTCCGAATATGCACTTGTATTCGACTAGCCAGGATAGAAGTCAGTATTTTTAGGTCCTGACCAAGCAGGCTTATGGGCCGATATCCCATACACTGAGTGGGATCCTTTCCCTCTTTATGAATAACCGTAATGATGGCCTCCGACCAAGTTTTCGGGGGGGGGTCTCCTTCATCCAAAGCATAATTATATACCTTGCAAAAGACTGGGGCTAGCTCATTAACGAAAGCTTTATAATATTCCCCGGGATATCCATCGATACCCGAGGATCTATAGTTCTTAAGCTCACCAATACAATTGGTTATTTCCTCTACTGTTATGGGGGAACACATCATTTCACCCTCCTCCTGTGATAATGTATTCAATTTGACCGAATCAAGGAAACACGATATTTTCTATTTTTTTCCTGTTAACTCCTGGCCTTCATATAACTTTTTATAATACGCAGCAAATGCCTTCGCTATTTCTTTTGATTGAGACGTAATTGTATTAGTATCCGGATGTTTCATTTTAGGGACCACGCGCTTAGATTGAGCTTTCCTTAGTTGAAAGGCTAGTAGCCTACTCGCTCTATTACCCATTTCATAATACTTTCTTTTTACAAATCTGAGCGCACCCTCTGCCTTATAGGTAAGTAGTAGATCATCTAGTTTTTGTTTCTCTTGTTTTAGCAATTCTAGTGTGTCCCTATTCCTTGATACTTTGTGTTCACATTCTAACCTTATAATTTCAGTCTCCAGTTCAATTCTTCTAGCCTCCCTTTGTTTTTTAATTCTAGATTAAATAGAAATTTGAGTGATCTTTCCCCTCATTACAGCTTTAGCTCCCTCCCATAAAATAGATGGAGTAACAGCTCCGTTATCATTTATGTCAATATATTCCTTTAGGCTGTCACATAGTTCCTGTCGAATCAGGGGATCGTTCAATATTGAGACTAAGTCTCCAATACCTGAATTGTTTTTCCTGACCTAAATTTATTTTCATCATGATGGGGCCATGATCCGACAGAGTAATGGGTTCTATCTTACGCTCCATTACTCTATGTATGTCGACCTTAGATACACACATCTAGTCTAGAGTAGCTCCCATGAACTTGAGACATGTAAGTGTAATCTTTTTCTCTGGGGTGGAGATATCGCCACACTTCTATCAATCCCAGTCCAGCCACCATCCCCAGGACAGTGTTCGTTTTTCTAGATCGGGGTCCCTTCCCAACAGGTAATCGGTCCATGTTTGAATTTAATACACAATTAAAGTCCCCCCCTATTACAATAATTCCCTCCCCCTCAACTGCCAATTTGGAAGCAATTAAAAAAAATATATATGAGCAATCCTCATTCGGTGCATACAAATTCACAAATGTAAATTTATTTTCCCCAATCGTGCCTATCACCATGACAAACCTGCCTTCCTTGTCTTGAATTACCCTTTCACTGTTAAAGAAAACAGACCTTCTGAATAAAATAGCAACCCCCCTCTTCCTCCCATTGTCAAACGATGAGCTGTACACTTGTTCCACCCATTCCCTCCTCAACTTCAGGTGCTCTGCTTCAGACAAATGAGTCTCTTGTAACATAGCAACCGAACATTGTAAAGCCTTAAGCTGGTTGAGTACCTTTTTCCTCTTAATCGGGTTTCCCAAACCCTTTATGTTGTAACTAACTACAGTTAAACTATCCTTAAACCTTTAGTCCTTACTATTATTGCAATACCTTCTAATCAATGAGTGAGTGTCAAATGCAAGGTCACATGTTATAAAGGTCCTGTCAGCTGTCAAGGAACAAACATAGAAAAGAACAAAAACTATACATACATTTTTAAAGAAAACAAAATAAATCGAACATATATTTATGGCTTCCAAAACCTCAACTGGCCCCTCTGCTGTCAGACAAACCAAAGCAGTGGCCAGTCCCCGTATGGAACCGGGCGAAGAGTGGCGAAATCTCTCCGGGATAAAGTCACAGCATGTGAATGCAGCAGGCCCAATCCGTTGGGTAAACGGCCCTAAGGCTGAGTGTAAAGCACTCATCTTGATAAATCAATCACATCCGCTGATACACCGTTAACCAAAACAACTAAATATTATGCTACCGTTACATTCAGGGCTCGGCACAATTAAAAAATTCACAGAACACTAATGTAATATAAACTAACGGTGTGAAACCAATTAGCCCATCTAGAGAACATTATTCATTATTATGTCTAGCGTCTAACTGCTATAGCAGTCAACCTAATATACCACTAACCAAAACAGCTAAATATTATGCTACCATTACATTCTGGGCTCGGCATAATTCAAACATTAACAGAACACTGATGTAATATAAACTTACGGTGTGTAACCAGTTAGCCCATATAGAAAACATTATTCATTATTCTGTCTAGCTTCTAACTACTATAGCAGGCAATCTTACTTCAATGTGTCCATTCAGTCACGTTCATATTCAGCCACTTCCATGGGAGAAAAACCTGCAGTCTTCTTCCGAAAGCAAGTTCACGTTCCTTCCGCGACGGACGCCATCCCGAATTTCCTCCATGTTTTTCTTAACAGCGCCCCCACCTTTGGTAGTGCTAATACTAGCGTTAGCTATGTCGGGCTTAGCCGGCGTGCTAATCGACATTTTCGTAGATTTTTCCTCCCCGTCTTTATCTTCTCCGTCCCTGACTACACTTCTGGTGCTTCTAGCAACAGAGCTCATGTTTACAATGTTGTTGGACGTTTATTTGCTGAGTTTTGATCAAAAATAATGTTTGGTAAAACGGTAAACCAGCGGAGCTCAAGAATCTGCTACCTCACATGAACATTGCGCCGCCGGAAGTCCAATCATACACATTCACAAACACAATTATTCAAATAAGTTTATTTTTCAGGACCATGAATTCATTTCATTTCATTGTTTTGCCCCATTATACATTTCAGCATAAAGGACACTTGAATTAAAAAAAAAATTAGTAAACATTTCTCACAGCAATACAATAACTAGTTGGTTATTTTCTCTGACCATTCTCTCCGATACTGCCTAAAACAATGTGTGAGACAGGGTGAGGTGTTACAACTTGAACAATTTGTTAGAAAGTAATATCAAGAAAGAGTGCTCAACCAATGAGTAGAGAGAACAGGGAGCCATGTGCTCTCTAGTTTGAGTCTAGTTCTGGTTCGTGCGCATGTATTTAAGGGACACAAAACCACGTTCCTGAAGGATGCTGCCATCAAGGTTTTTTGTTGCCACTTGGAGGTCTTTAACTGAATATTTCAACTTTCATTTCAGCTCTACCTTTTAAAATAATTTAGAAAGAGATGGAAAACATTTTTGGGGGATTGTGATCTTTCAGGACCCGGGATTGCAGACCCCTGATTTACAAAAGGTAAGTAAACGGAACCCTCCCTGAACCCCTCCCCCACCACCACCCTGAACCCTGACCCCTGACCCCTGACCCCGCCTCAGATGCCATCACAACACAGACACATGCAGATGAGCTTACAGCAGCCCACAACCAGCGGCAACCCCATCAGAATGTACGACAGCGTGGTGATCCAGAATGCAAACAGGTAAACGGTCCGGTTGCAGTATTTGGTGTCAGTGGGGTCATAGCTGGGGGCATATATGGAGTAGATCCACACGTTGCCTGCATTGGAGGGGAAAGAAGACAAAGCATTGGGAAATGCGATTCAAACGTTTTTTGTCTGGTAAAAAAGTATAATCTGTGAAGAGTTCTCATTTCTCCTGTGCTGCACTTACGCTCCCTCGCGGACGTCTCTCTGTCATCACTTCCCAACCTTCCTCATTATCATCTTCTTCTTCCTCAGTAACTGCCCACCCCTCCAGCACCCGCTTCATTCCTCACGCTCATTAACGTGTGCACTGCTCCCCCCCCCCCCCCTTCTCCAATACCCTCCGTTCTTCCTCACCAGCGATGAACCAGCAGAAGAGGAACAGGGAGACCAGAGAGTTCCACATGGTGCAGATGCCGCTGAGGGCATTCTTCTCCCCGTCCTCCCTCTCCCTGGCGCAGGGCAGACAGGACAGCAGTGACAGGGATATGGTGAACACCCCCGACACCACCAGGTAAATGGGGATGTAGGGCTGCACCGGGCAGTCCTCCAGATAAATCGCACCTGTGAGGAGGCGTGGGCGGACAGAGATTTAATGTGGTCACCGAGGTGCTTTTGGTCACTATTAAATATTTACAGAGGCGGCGACACTCACCCAGAACAATCTGGGCGATGGGTATGCCAATCATGATGAGTTTGGAGGTCACTGGAGGGGGAAATGAGACAATGAGTCAAATGTGGTTTACCTGGTTTTCTAACATACTCTGGTTGAAAGAAAGTTCCAGTTACCTTTAACGGACTGAAAGGGTAAAACAACTCACCTTAACCATTTTTACTGTAACAGATTGTTTTGATGCAATTTATACCTTAATATTCAAACCTAACATGCAGAGAAAAATAGTTATGTTCAAAATTATATGTAAAATACAATAAAACGAATGAAAGTTGGCTGCAGATAAGCATACCTAATGCAGGTATGCTGGCTTGTAGAGCCTGATGAATGTTCGTAATATTATTCACTTCCACTGTAACTTGCCCACTCTGATCTGCAGGGGGAAACAGCGAGTCAAAAGGGGTACAGTAGGACACATACCAACTGAAAGTTGTTCCATTTACCCAGAGTCCCTGCATTGCATTGCTGTGTTTCTCTCAAGTTATTCAATAGGTGCGAGGTGCGAGATGCGAGTTAATACCTTTATATTCAAACCTAACGTGCAGAGAAAAATAGATTAAAAAATATGTAAAATACAATAAAACAAATAAAATGTTGGCTGCAGACAGGCATACCTAACATATGTGTGCTGGCTTGTGGAGCCTGCCGAATGCTCATCTCCTTTGTAACTGGCACACTCTGACCTGCAGGGGGAAACAGCGAGTCAAAAGGGGTATTAGTAGGACACATACCAACTAAAAGCCGTTCCATTTACCCAGAGTCCTTGCACCACACTACTGTGAATAATTCTCTAGAATTATTCAATAAGTGCGACCTGTTTAAGAGATATATGTACAGTGTACAACAGAAGCCAAATATAAAATCCAGATTCAAAACTAGGGATTCATTATTAACCAAGCTAATTAAAGATAGCCTCATAGTGGTTCAACAACCGTATTAAGAAACTTTATGTTGGCGTTTCCTTTACTTTGGCAGTTGTTGTTACCTGTTGTCTCACCGTACACAAACTTTCCTCGAAGGGCAGAATTCCCACACCACACGAATTCCCACACAGTTGCTGACAGGGCAAGCCTATTATCAAGTGCCTGTACGAGTCCCTTCGAGAAGGTGCTATGGAGTCCGTTGTTGTTCTTACAGACTTTTATTGCCCATTTATTTAGCGACCATTTTATTTCACAGGTAGAGGTCTATAACCTCAAATGGACTTGGATCTTGTTTAATTCACTATTGACATTTAATTCGGCAACATTCATGCCTAATCCGTAGCTTTAGAGTAATAACTATCTTATTAAACTGACGTCATCATGTAAGATTTATAAACAGAAGCATGTGTGAATAGGCACAAATAGGCTATGCCAACTCTGCCTGTACAGATGCAAATATTGTACAACTAACGGTTTCAGGCCTAGCTTGGGAGGGATATAACTGAATTGGGTTTAAAAAATCTTGATTTGTTTAAGATCACGAGTAACAAATTGGTACTGGCTCCAGTTTTGAAAATAGTATGCATCCAAGATTTACAATCTTTCAATCTCCACTAGTCTCGTGATGTTCCGAGGTTGTCAAACGTTCCGAAACGGTCCTTGTTTGAATGGGTAGTTGTAGCCTTACAAATACTAACTTGTTGGAATTAATACAATGCTAAATTTTTATATTCTCAATTAATAAGTACCTTTAGGATAGGGTTTGTTTGTTAGCGGCCAAATGAATAAACGAGAAAAAACCTCGCAGTTCTTGAAATATTGCCATAATATTAATTTCCACCTCTGCCCTACTTTCAATGATCGCATCGAATATACGAATATACAAAGTATTTAATTTACATTCGTTTGACAGAAGTCCCATGAGGGTTCACTTTGGGTGAAGGCTTTTTATGTAATTGAAGAAACAAATCCAAGACAATAGTTTTGTCCAAGAGAGCTGGTAACACATCAGGTTTAACGTGCCAACACCAAATCACAAAAACATCCAAATGCAAGTCTTAAAGTAAAACTCTGCGGTGCCTTAATCTCTTCCAAAATATTGCGCATTATTTTTTATAATTGCGTTTTGCTACGTAAAGTCTAATCAACCGGTACCAGAACAACGTCAAATAAGTTTATACCGATGAAAATATAAACTAAGCGCACGTTATGAAAAACGTTATAATCTCCATAAAGTCTTACCACTCATAGTTAACAGTAAATTCCTTCTCGAACCCCACCACCAGACAAAGTAAAGACTCCAGAGCAAAGAAACCAAAAGTAAAGACGCACTGGGAAGTGGATTCAACAACAGGTGAGGATTGCTGACCAGCCCATTGTCTGATGCAAGCATTTTTGATGTAGCTTACTATTATGATTAGTATTGAAATATTCATGGTTTTATCAATGGTGTTTATGATTTTCATACATAGAGCCAAGCTATCAACATTCTCATCAGCTACAAGTCAGTTAGTAAGTTCTGATTGATGTGGGGTTTTTTTAGACATGCTCTAACCCATTAACAATAGTTTATGTGGATAATACTAACCTAGCCTTCAAGGTCTTCCATTGTATATCGTATCTGGATTACTTAGTGTGTGCAAATATGATGCTGGGAAAGTTTATATGCTTTGGGTAGCATGACACAATTTGAAAACTGTGCGTGTACATTTGAGGCACACAGACTCAAGTAATGGCTTGTTTGTTTTAGTAGCTACCGCTCCTATCTGCATCCATACGTATTACAAAGCAGTGCATTGCTACACGATTGCAAAAGTCTTGCGTATTGGGTGCCTTGGGTTTTTGTTTTTTTCTGCTTTACATATTAATATGATTAAGCCTTTGTTTTTAATATCAATTATTGATGCATGTATCCCATAAAACAAATGACTTTATGCCTAGTGCTGAGGATTGTTGCTGCCAGTATCAGATTTGAAGTTAATGAACAACCTGTAGATGTTGAACTATAACATGTGTTTCATGGATTACATCACAAAACATTTGAACAACTAATACTTTATTGCATGTCATACAGTTAGTGGAGTTCATGTGCTTGCAAGACTGACTCAGCATTTCATGAAGTTAGTGATTTCATCTAGTTTAAGTGAACATGTCTGTTGTTCAGCAAAGGGTATTTCACATCCACCCCGACGGACAGGATTCCTCTTATCAGCAGAAATAACACAGGGGCGACACGCAAGCAGTCTCACACTGTGGAATAACGTACAATCCATTCTTCACTCAAAAAGAGCATGCAAGAGCATTCAGCAGGTTGTCCTTTCCTTGCAGTGCATCAGTGGTTTGTTGTGTGTGGGATTATACCGATTCCAACCATGATGCATGACCCAGGAGCCTCACAAAACTGGTTTCTTTTGCAAAAGCTGCTCATTTAAACAAAACAGTGGAGAACACACACACACACACACATATATATATATATATATATATATATATGCTGATGTTTATTTCATGATGCTGGCAATAATCAAACAATCGTGAAATAGGCAGAAAGAGTACATTGCAAAAGTATACCAAATAAGAGTTGAATCACTGTCTATGCCTGTATACAAATGAACAACAAATCATACACATTCACAAACACAATTATTAAAAGTTAAAGTTTCTTTTTCAGGACCATAAATTCATTTCATTTCATTTTTGCCCCATTATACATTTTACCATAAAGGACACTTGAATAAAAAAAAAATTAGTAAACATTTCTCACAGCAATACAATAATTAGTTGGTTATTTTCTCGGACCATTCTCTCCGATACTGCCTAAAACAATGTGTGAGACAGGGTGAGGTATTACACCTTGAACAATTTGATAGAAAGCAATATAAAGAAAGAGTGCTCAACCAATGAGTAGAGAGAACAGGGAGCCATGTGCTCTCTAGTTTGAGTCTAGTTCTGGTTCGTGCGCATGTATTTAAGGGACACAAAACCACGTTCCTGAAGAATGCTGCCATCAAGGTTTTTTGTTGCCACCTGGGGGTCTTTAACTGAATATTTCAACTTTCATTTCAGCTCTACCTTTTAAAATAATTTAGAAAGAGATGGAAAACATTTTTTGGGGATTGTGATCTTTCAGGACCGGGAATTGCAGACCCCTGATTTACAAAAGGTAAGTAAATGGAACCCTCCCTGAACCCCTCCCCCTCCCCCACCACCACCCTGACCCCTGACCCCTGACCCTGCCTCAGAGGTCATCACAACACAGACACATGCAGATGAGCTTACAGCAGCCCACAACCAGCAGCACCCCCATCAGAATGTACGACAGCGTGGTGGTCCAGAATGCAAACAGGTAAACAGTCCGGTTGCAGTACTTGGTGAGGTCAATGGGGTCATAGCTGGGGGCATATATGGAATAGACCCACACGTTGCCTGCATTGGAGGGGAAAGAAGACAAAGCATTGGGAAATGCGATTCAGACGTGTTCTGTCTGTTGGCAAAAAAAGTATAATCTGTGAAGAGTTCTCATTTCTCCTGTGCTGGACTTACGCTCCCTTGCGGACGGCTCTCTGTCATCACTTCCCAACCTTCCTCATTATCATCTTCCTCTTCCTCATTACCCCCCCAGCACCCACATCATTCCTCCTTATACCTACATCAATTCTATGTGCACTGCTCCCCCAATACCCTCCATTCTTCCTCACCAGCGATGAACCAGCAGAAGAGGAACAGGGAGACCAGAGAGTTCCATGCGGTGCAGCTGATGCTGAGGGCATTCTGCTCCCCGTCCTCCATCTCCCTGGCGCAGGGCAGACAGGACAGCAGTGACAGGAAAATGGTGAACACCCCCGACACCACCAGGTAAATGGGGATGTAGGGCTGCACCGGGCAGTCCTCCAGATAAATCGCACCTGTGAGGAGGCGTGGGCGGACAGAGATTTAATGTGGTCACCGAGGTGCTTTTGGTCACTATTAAATATTTACAGAAGCGGCGACACTCACCCAGAACAATCTGGGAGATGGGTATACTAATCATGATGAGTTTGGAGATCACTGGAGGGGGAAATGAGACAATGAGTCAAATGTGGTTTACCTGGTTTTCTAACATACTCTGGTTGAAAGAAAGTTCCTTTAACGGACTGAAAGCGTAAAACAATTCACCGTAACCATTTTTACTGTAACAGATTTTTTTGATGCGATTTATACCTTAATATTCAAACCTAACATGCAGAGAAAAATAGTTATGTTCAAAATTATATGTAAAATACAATAAAACTAATGAAAGTTGGCTGCAGATAAGCATACCTAATGCAGGTATGCTGGCTTGTGGAGCCTGATGAATGCTCTGCAGTAGACTATTCACGTCCATTGTAACTGGCAAACTCTGACCTGCAGGGGGAAACAGTGAGTCAAAAGGGGTATTAGTAGCACACATACCAACTGAAAGCTGTTCCATTTACCCAGAGTCCCTGCACCGCACTGCTGTGTTTCTCTCAAGTTATTCAATAGGTGTGACTTGTTTAAGAGACACATGTACAGTGTACAACGGAAACAAAAGATCAAATCCAGATTAAAACCAGGGATTAATTAACGAACCAAGCTAATTAAAGATATAAATGACTGAAACACTGCAGGATCTTTTTATTGACATATTTATGAATTCACATGTATTTTTGACACACGCTGCACTTCTCGAAGAGCTTTTAGGTGGACATTTTCAGAGAAATGGAACAAGTCTACTTCTCCATGCAGGCACGCACAACCTTTCAAGCTGAATGGTGACTTTGTGCTAAAGCCAAGAATATCTCCACAGACAGTGCCTGAGAAATGAGGCAATACAACAACAAAGGGAGGCAATATATATGTTCACCTCCCCCCTCCCCCTGGGGCAGACGTCCAAATGCTGCCCCGAATTGGGGCTCCCGGCCAGGGCCAGATGGGTTTCGAACCGTGACCACAATAGGCCGCTCACACTCGCAAAGCACCAGTCAATGTGAGTGGATAGCGTTAGACCACTCTGCTATCCGAGGCCCCTACCTTTTTTCTTTTTTTGGTTAACATTTTTAAGAAAACGTACAAAACCAATACGGTGGAACAAGTGAATGTAAATCACAAGTGTGTTGAGGCATATGTGTGCACTGTTTCAGGCCTTGGTTACACTTTATGATTTATTTATTAATTTACTACATTTAGCCACCATGTTGGAATTGAAAGCGAAACCGTATACAACCATGTTGAGCCTTTTGCATTTTCAAAGAACCCTGCAGATTTAATAGAGATTAAAAATGCAGGCGGAAAAAAACTGCCCGAACAATAAGATATTCAGATTTGATGAGGAGGCACTTTCTCAGGACACAAATTCCCACACAGTTGCTGACAGGGCAAGACGATCATCAACTGACTGCACGAGTCCCTTCGAGTGCCACAGAGTCAGTAAGTGCTTGTTGTTCTTCTTACAGACTTTTTTGTATTGTCCATTTATTTTATTATTATTTTTAATTTTTTAAAATAATTTTTATAATGTTTCTGATTTTATCCCATTTTTCTTTTCTTAATTAGCCAATTACACCCGCTATTTTCAAGTCAATCCCCACCTCATAATGTGAGTTCGCTACCGTAGCCCTGTGACTGGTAGTAACGAGGGCAAAGTATCATCTCCTCCAAGACAGCACCCGCCATGCTGTAGACCGCAACCCAGTACTACAGAACCACTCCTGTGTGCATTGAAAAAGGCATGTCTTGCCCCCGAGGACGAGCAGCGGGCCCATGGGGGATGGTAAATTGAAAGAAATAGAGGGTGTAATTGGCTACGAAATTGGGAGAAAAACGGGAAAAAATCGGAAACAAAATTCAATAAAAATAAAAATGGTATGCATCCAAGTAATCTCCACCAGTCTCGTGATGTTCCGAGGTTTTTTGTCAAACATTTCTTTGCCAAACGGTCCTTTATAGAAAGGAAGTTTGAATGGTTAGTTGTAGCCTTACAAATACTAGCTTGTTGGAATTGATACAAGGCTACATTTTTATATTCTCAATTGAAAAATAACTTTAGGAGATGATTTTGTGTTAGCAGCCAAATGAACAGTTCTTGAAATATTGCCATAATATTAATTTCCACCTCTGCCCTATTTTCAATTATCGCATCGAATACACGATATACGAATATACTTATATATATAAGTATTTAATTTACATTCGTTTGACAGAAGTCCCATGGGGGTTCACTTTGGGTGAAGGCTTTTTCATGGAATCAAAGAAACAAATCCAAGACAACGGTTTTGTCCGAGACAGCTGGTAACACATCAGGTTTAACGTGCCAATGGCAAATCACAAAAACATCCAAACAAATGCAAGTCTTAAAGTAAAACTCTGCGGTGCCTTAATCTCTTCCAAAATATTGTTTTGCTACATAAAGTCTAATCAACCGGTATCAGAACAACGTCAAATGAGTTTATACCAATGAAAATATAAACTATGTGCGCGTTATGAAAAAGCTATTATAGTGACATTATATCCCCATAAAGTCTTACCACTCGTAGTTAACAGTAAATTCCTTCTCGAACCCCACCACCAGACAAAGTAAACACTCCTCAGCAAAGAAAACAGAAGTAAAGATGCACTGGGAAGTGGATTCAACAACAGGTCAGGATTGCTGACCAGCCCACTGCCTGATGTAAGCATTATTGTACTAGTATGATTAGTATTGAAATATTCATGCTTTTATCAATGCTGTTTATGATTTTCATACATAGAGCCAAGCTATCAACATTCTCATCAGCTACAAGTCAGTTAGTAAGTTTCTGATTGATGTGGGGTTTTTTTAGACATGAAAAATGCTCTCACCCATTAACAATAGTTTCTGTGGATAATACTAACCTAGCCTTTAAGGTCTTCCATTGTATATAGTATCTGGATTACTTAGTGTGTGCAAATATGATGCTGGGAAAGTTTATATGCTATGAGTAGCATGACACATTTTGAAAACTGTGCGTGTACATTTGTACACATAGACTCAAGTAATGGCTTGTTTGTTTTAGTAGCTACCGCTCCTATCTGCATCCATACGTATTACAAAGCAGTGCATTGTTACACGATTGCAAAAGTCTTGCGTATTGGGTGCCTTGGGTTTTTTTTTCTTTCGCTTTACATAATAATATGATGAAACCATTTCTTTTTTATATCAGTTATTGATGCATGTATCCCATAAAGCAAATGGCTTTATGCCTAGTGCTGAGGATTGTTGCTGCCAGTATCAGATTTGAAGTTAATGCACAACCTGTAGATGCGTATCCACATGTTGAACTATAACATGTATTTCATGGATTAAAACTTTTGAACAATTAATACTTGATTGCATGTCATACAGTTAGTGGAGTTAATGTGCTTGCAAGACTGACTCAGCATTTAATCAAGTTAGTGATTTCATCTAGTTTAAGTGAACACGTCCGTAGTTCAGCAAAGAGTATTTCACATCCACCCCTGAATTCACATATATGTTTTGACACACCCTGCACTTTTCAAATAGATTTTCAGAGAAACGGAACAAAGGGAGAGACTTCTGCAATTAGTACTAAGAGAGAGTAAGCAGGACACGAGAATAAGAATGGGGTAGCCCTGCTCGTGGGACTGTTTCCTAAATTCAGCAGTGGCGGGCCGTGCATTTCACACCTAGGCCTTCAGTAGTGCTCCGTCTGAATCAATCCACCCCTCAATAACTATTTTATGGCTATAAAAGCCATCTTATTGTTATGTTTTGAGTGTCTGTTCAGTTTGTTTTTGCACTTTGTTTATTTATCTTTCTTCAGTCATGTTTCATTCTCGTTCTGTCATGCACTTCGGGAAATTCTGTTTCGGTTTTTCCGTCTTCGTTTCTAATCTCGTTTTACTTCCTTCTTACTTTCTAATTACACTTTGTATATATTAGTTAGATGTATATAGTACTAACCAACTAATCTACTAACATTAGGGATTTAGATTAAGTTACTAACACTACTAATCACTAATTATCTCACGCTTCTAACTATCGCTGTCATTCTCTCTCGTCTCTATCGCTGTCATTCTCTCTCATGAAACATGACTGAAGAAAGATAAATAAACAAAGTGCAAAAACAAACCGAACAAACCCCCGTTGCCGTTGCATCACAGATAGATAACTCGTGTATCCAGAATAAATGCCTTTACTGAAGAAACAAACCCGGGGTGCTACAGCTGCGACACACATAAAAAAGCATCAATAATAATAACCTCATAAAATTGCAATATTATTTAGGAAAATAGCAACATTTTACTCACCAAAAATCCTTATTATTTGTACACAAAATCCATCCTCCTTTCTTTCCTCAAAAATAGTTAAATTACTCTGTCGTACAGATTATCCGTGTGTTTCAGTTCCATCAAGAAGTCCTTTTCTATCGCCATCGAAGCTAATGCTGAAAGTCGAGCCTGCCCTGTCGTATTTCTGGCATAAGTTTTAATTTGCTGCATCCAGACGTGTATTTTCATATTAAAGCATTTAACCAATCACATTACATCATAGTCAGACACTCTCTGACTATCCAATCAAAGGGTGTGAATACGCTGACGTTACCTAGGCCTTCTAGAAGGCCTTCGTGTCCCCAACTCAAAATCTGATTGGTTGAAGCAACAGTTTGATCAACACTTATTTTATGCTACAGAACTGATTGTGAAGGCCTAAAGGCAGATTTCTTTGACCCTGGCAACAAATTATGGCTGAAATGTGATTGGTTAAATGCTTTAATATGAAAATACACGTCTGGATGCAGCGCAACCAGGGGAACAGCTATGAAAGGAAGCGAACAGACCATTTGGAATTATTTAATAAGTATTCATGGACAAAATATAATTAACATCAGTCTGTGATTCAGATATTTTTTAGGCCAGCAGAGAAGGCCTTGCAGGCCCTGACGGCCCACCACTGAAATTCAGTAGGGTAAATTGAACGCCTACAAGCGCTAAGAGGAATTCTTAGGAGAATTCAGGGAGAGTAAATCCATGTGACACCTGCCGTCTCGAGACAAGTATCTGACGAAATATTTTTTTCTAGTTTTCGAAACTTGGAAATTATGATGAGTCAGTACTAACTGACCAGTATAATAATAGCTATGAGTTGGGGATCTAGATTTTTTTAAAAAGGGTTATTTTATTTTCTTTAAAAAAAATCATACAATTAATTCATTACAAAACTACTTCCAATGAGTCTCCGCTCATTATCATGTGAAGAGTTTGGGAATATAACTATATTTATATACATTGGATCGTGCCAGGTCCTGGTAATGACTATTATGTGATAGAAAAAACTTGCAGTTTATTCATAGAAAAGAGCGAGTGGGATGACTTAATGGAACCCGTCGTACGACTGAACACATTTTTTTTTAAAGAGAAGTCTATAATTAGTAGTCGTATGTGTATGAATGAATAACACTTGAATGTGATCTGAGTGAATAAAAAAAACCCTACTCAAGGCACGCCAAACTTTCAAGCTAAAGCCTAGAAAATATCCACAGACAATACCTGAGAAATGAGGCAATACAACAACAAAGGGGGGCAATATATATATATATATACAGTATATATATATATTGTGGCAGCCCAAGGGGCTGCACAAGGAAATGGCTGCCTGGCCCTTCAACAAATGGGAGCCAGAACACTACATTTCCCAGCAGGCCACAGTCACACCTGAACCAAGTCAAGCAATTGGGACTAATGAACAGCTGAAGGCCATTTCGAGCCCTATTTAAAGGATTCGTTCCCAGCACACATTGGAGGAGTAGGAAACTGTTTGTGAGTGTGTTGGAAAGTAGAGAACCGTGAAGTCGATTGACTAGCCGGGATTTAGAGAGAGAGTTGGAAAAGTGTTTTTGGATTGTTTGTGTTTGACCTGGATTGTGTGAGGACCACTTTTGGATTGACTACGGACTGGATTACAGAACTACCCTGGATTGCGACATTGGATTACGGACAACGATGACGAGATAAGGACTGTGGACTTTGTGTTCTGGATTCCCCTGAATACCCCGCCCTTTGTTTTGTTTGTCAGTATTTGTTTAATAAATGATTGTTTTGGTTATATACTGCCTCCTCTGGGTTATTTTACCCTGCCTACGCCCTGTGCAAGGTCCCTGCGTGTCGCCCAACCCCTAGGGACACCACAATATATTTACAGGTCATCTTAAAATTACTAACAGAGCTGGAGACTTAAATAATGTTACTATTTTGTATTCGCTATATCTTTATCTTTTGGCTTCTGGTTTGTTTTTATAACCACAGAGTTCTGTGTGCCTGAAAGGCTGTATCCTCCTGACAAAGTGGATGAATGGTTTGATCTGTGCATGCACATGCTCATCACATGATCATCATTACATCAACATTTAGTCAGAGCATGTTGCCTGCAACAATCCGGTTGATCAACCGCAGTTCCACACAGACACACATTTAGGTCAATTGTTAATAGTATAATAGAGTGATGATGATATAGTTCAAATTTGACTGAATAGATAGCTGATAATAGTTGAGCATACAAACTTCTCATGACCAAGTATTGCAACGAGTACTGCACGGATCATGAATTCTATGTTATTACTTAATGCCATGAGGAGTTTGTTTTTAATGTGCCATGGGGACCTTGGGCCTTGGGCCGTATGTACAAAGATTCTAAGAGTAGAAGTGCTAAAGTTTAGTCTTTTAGCTCATAATGGATATGGTTAGGATATGGACAGGGGAATCCTGATCCTTGATCAGCTCTTAATCGTCTTTGTGCATACGGCCCCAGGTTTCCCCTGTCCATATCCCCTTGTTTGCAGCAACACTGAGTCAAAGATCATTAACTATTTTAGTCAGAGCAGTCTCTGTACTGTGATTGGATCTGAAACCTGACTGGAACTTCTCTAGAATATAATTTCCATTTAGAAAGTTGTTAAGTTGATTAAAGACTATGAAAAAGTTCCTCATAGTTGTCGGCCTGTTACGGAACTGATCATATGGGTTACCAGCTCTAATGCTTGTTATTTTGTTGTTAGCAATTTTTTAGCAAATTCCTCACATTTTGAGGGAGAAGCCAGCCTAAGAATGATAGAGGCTGGCGTGGGATTTAATAATGGGTCAACATTACCTGATAATTGCTGCCATTTTCTGCAATGATCTTTGAAAGGATGAAAATCTTAGTAGAACTAAACTGATTAGAAAAATAGCAGCTATATCACCCCCTCGTTTGTCATGTCTTACTGATTGAAATAACTTATAATTTGGGGAAAAGTTTTAAGAGTTGCAGTGCCGTCATTCTTAAGCCAGGTTTCAATCAGAAACATAAAATGCAATTTCTTATCAGAGATAATATAATTGATTAAAAAACTATTATTTGTGAGTGATCTTACATTAAAAAGTGCCATATTGATATTTATGTCTAACCTTGGGATCAAGGGTTATGCTAACATATTAATTAAATTAGATTGCAACCGGCATTTAGCCTAAGCCTACATTGTCTCTGCACAGTAATAATAGATGGAATGGGAGATTCCTTAGTAACTAAATTACTTACTGATACATCACAAATAGATTAGCTTGTTGTGGCCATGTTGTTTCACCTTAAATTCTGAATTGATCAAATATATGATAGCTCTATTAACTTAAAAAAGTGGGTTCAACAACAAGTCAGGATTGCTGACCTGCCCACTGCCTGATGCAAGCATTTTTGATGTACTTTTATGATTAGTGAAGTGGTGAAACTGAAAGTTACAAACAGTTATACAGAAAGTTATTAGCTGACAAATATCCTATTGGGACATATTAGCTGACATATGCATGTTATGGGAACCAAAGCTACCTCAGCTGATTGCTTGTTCTTGTTCTTGTTCTTGGTCTTGTTCTTTCCCGTTTTCCAATTCCTGCGTACTAGCATATTCCAAACCAATCACACACACATTCACATATTAAAGCATACACTTAATATAAGAACATAAGAACATAAGAATACATAATGATGAGAACGGGCCGTTCGGCCCATCTAGGCTCATCATGACCTAATCTAAAGAGTATCTAGTACTATATCTAGCCTGGACTTGAATAGCCCAAGTGTTTCTGCCTCTACTACCTGACCTGGCAAGCTGTTCCAGGCATTGACAACTCTCTGTGTAAAGAAAAACTTCCTAATATCTGTGCAGAATTTGCCTTTAACTAATATCCACCTGTGGCCTCTTGTTCTGCTGACCCCACTTATCTTTAAAAATCGTTTGTATTTCACTTTGTTAATCCCTTTTAGGAATTTAGAAACCTCAATCAAATCCCCCCTAAGTCTCCGTTTGCTAAGCTTAAATTGATTGAGTGCCTTAAGTCTATCATCATAACTTTTACCTTTCATACCAGGTATCAGTTTAGTTGCCCTTCTTTGGACTTTTTCTATATCTTTCTTGTAGTGTGGTGCCCAGAACTGCACACAGAATTCTAAGTGAGGTCTGACAAAGGCATTATATAACATTAATATAACCTCCTTTGATTTATACTATTTATTGCTATGTATCCCAGCATCCTGTTGGCTTTTTTCATTGTTGTAGCACACTGCTTTGATGCAGATAGGCTTTGATCAACTACAATTCCTAAGTCTTTTTCAAATTGAACACCTAATAACTTTTCTCCTCCCATAAAATACTCCTGTCTAATGTTTTTATTTCCCACATGCATAACTTTACATTTAGCAATATTGAATGTCATCTGCCATGTATCTGCCCATTTTTGGATTTTGTTTGAATCATCTTGGATTACTTTAGTCGATTCCAAACTATTTGCCAAACCCCCGAGTTTAGTATCATCTGGAAATTTGACTATTTTGCTACTAACATCCATATCAAGATAATTTATGTAAATAAGGAAGAGCAGAGGTCCCACCACTGCCCACAGCACCGAGGTCAGATATGGCCCCACCTACTGTTACCCTTTGTATTCGCCCTTGCAGCCAATTATGAACCCACTCTGAAACTACTCCTGCAATTCCTACTGAATTCATTTTAGCAATGAGCCTCTCATGTGGTACCTTGTCAAATTCTTTCTGAAAGTCCAAATATATAATATCATAAGCCTGGTTCAGGTCAACACACTTTGTAGCCTCTTCAAAAAAGTCCAGGAGATTTGTTAGGCATGACCTCCCTTTGAGAAAGCCATGTTGGCTCTCCCTTAAAATACTATTATTTTTCAAGAATGATTCCAACTTATCCTTAATAATACATTCCAGCATTTTACATGCGATGCAAGTTAAACTGACAGGCCTATAGTTCCCTGGGTCAGTATGGTCCCCCTTCTTATATATTGGAATTATATTACCCTGCTTCCAGTCATCTGGTATTTCTCCAGTGATTATGGATTGAATGAAAATATCTGTCAATGGTTTATATATAATTTCCCCAAGTTCTTTAAGTACTCTGGGATATATGCCATCCGGGCCTGCTGCCTTATTTGTCTTAAGTTTTTGTAGTTTTTGTAGTACTTCTATGTCCCTTATCTCAAAGTCCTCCAAAACATTCTGTACCTTGTCTATATAGCATTTAGGCATATTTATAACCTCTTCTCTAGTAAAGCTCTCAACAAAGTAACTGTTTAGTGTTTTAGCAATATCCTTATTATTATAAACCAAAGTTCCTTCCTTATTCTTAATGCACTTTACCTCATCCTTAACTTGCCTTTTTCTGCTACAATATTGAAAAAACTTCTTAGGATTACTTTTTGCATCTTGGGAAATTTTAATTTCAAACCGCTTTTTAGCTGATCTTATTTCCTTTTTAGCCTTAGCCCACATATTACAATAATCTAACTTGTTTCTCTCTGAGTTATACTTTTTATATACTCTGTACAGTCGCGTGTATTGCCTCAAAAATCTCCCATAAAGATTTAGTCATCCACTGAGGAGACTGTTTTTTCATCCTATTTTTCCTTACTTTTGGGATGAATTTACACTGTACATTTACAATAACCCTTTTAAATATAGTCAATTTTTCATTCACAGTTCTGCAATCTAGAAGTTTTACCCAATCTATATTACTTAAATTCTCTCTCATTTTATTAAAGTCAGCCCGTCTAAAATTTAAAATTCTAGAGTTAGAGGAGGCTGTCAAAAATAACTGCACTGTGGTCACTTGCACCTAGTGGTTCTCCTACCTCTGTGCTGCAAATTCTATCAGGATTGTTACACAAAACCAGATCCAGTATTGATTTCCCTCTCGTAGGCTGAGTAACAAGACTGTACCAAAAAGCAGTCATTGACCATATCTAAAAACTCCTCTTCACATTTGCTCTGACCTGTCACTATCTCCCAATTAATATATCACACTCTGTCTTCTCTGCAGTCTGATTAGGCCACAGGCCTCGAGAGAGAGGTGGCAGGGAGGGTGGCATGGGCCTGGTCAGTGTCTTTGTTATGTATATTATGAAAACAATTGAACACAGATGTGAATGTACACAGGTGGGAGGGCATAGCAAGGGAGGGGTGGGGAAAAGATTCACCCAATGTTATAATAATGAGTGTGAAGATATGACATCTTCAGAGCGTTGTTGGCTTGACCTTGACAGCTCTCCCTGTTGGTGAAATAAACGTCTGTGTTCTAGGCTGCCTTCTCATCTCTGGGTCCTGGAACAAATCTAAGGGGTATCTCAGACCACCACCTCAGTTAGTATTCAAATATTAATGGTTTTATAAATGCTGTTTATGGTTTTCATAGAGCCAAGCTATCAACATCCTCATCAGCTACAAATCAGTAAGTAAGCGAGTTCTGATGGATGTGGGGGTTTATGAGACATGAAAAATGCTCTCACCCATGAACAAAGTTTCTGTGGATAATACTATCCTAGTCTTCAAGGTCTTCCATTGTATATAGTATCTGGATTACTTATAGTATGCACATATGATGCTGGGAACGTTTATATTCTTTGGGCAGTGTGGCACATTTTGGAAACTGTGTGCGTACATTTGAGGCACACAAACTCAAGTAACAGCTTGCTTGTTTTTTTTTGTTTTTTTTTATAAATCTATTTTAAATTTTTCCCCCTTTTTTTCCCAATATAGTGGCCAATTGTACCCTCTATTTCCTCAATTCGCCCTCCCCCCACGAGCCCGCTACCTGTCACTATGGGTCAAGCTAATATCCGAGGCCGGCAATGATCCGCCTCCTCCGAGACGGAACTCGCCCACCTGTCTTGACAGGGACGCATGACCCAGGAGCCTCACAAAACTGGTTTCTTCTGCAAAAGCTGCTCATTTAAACAAAACAATGGAGAACACACATGCTCAAATGTATATATATATATATATATATATGCTGATGTTTATTTTATGATGCTGGAAATAATCAAACAATTGTGAAATAGGCAGAAAGAGTACATTGCAAAAGTATACCAAATAAGAGTTGAACCACTGTCTATGCCTGTATACAAATGAACAACAAATCATACACATTCACAAACACAATTATTCAAATAACTTTCTTTTTCAAGATCATAAATTCATTTAATTATTTCGCCCCATTGTACATTTGACCATAAAGGTCACTTGAATTTTCAAAAAGAAATCAGTAAACATTTCTCACAGCAATACAATAACTAGTTGGTTATTTTCTCTGACCATTCACTGCAATACTGCCTAAAAAGAGACAGGGTGAGGTGTTACACCTTGAACAATTTGATAGAAAGAAATATAAAGAAAGAGTGCTCAACCAATGAATAGAGAGAACGGGGAGCCATGTGCTCTCTAGTCTAAGACTAGTTCTGGTTCTAGAGGGAAGGCAGGCAGACTGTGCAAACGTATACACATGTATTTAAGGGACACAAAACCACATTCCTGAAGGATGCTGCCATCAAGGTTTTTTTGTTGCCACCTGGGGGTCTTTAACCGAATATTTCAACTTTCATTTCAGCTCTACCTTTTTAAATAATTTAGAAAGAGATGGAAAAAATATTGGATTGTGATCTTTCAGGACTGGTGATTGTGGACCCCTGGGTAAGTAAACGGAACCTTCCCTAAACCCCTCCCCCACCACCACCCTGACCTCTGATCCCTGACCCCTGACCCCGCCTCAGACGTCATTACTGTATCCACTCCGCAGGCTCCTCCTCCCGCACAGACACATGCAGATGAGCGCACAGCAGCCTCCAGCCAGCAGCACCGCTATCAGAACGTACACCAGCGTGGTGATCCAGAATGCAAACAGGTAAACAGTCCGGTCGCAGTACTTGGGGTCAGTGGGGTCATAGTTGGGGGCATATATGGAGTAGATCCACACGTTGCCTGCATTGGAGGGGAAAGAAGACAAAGCATTGGGAAATGCGATTCAAACGTTTTTTGTCTGGTAAAAAAGTATAATCTGTGAAGAGTTCTCATTTCTCCTGTGCTGTACTTACGCTCCCTCGCAGACGGCTCTCTGTCATCACTTCCAAACCTTTCTCATTGTCATCATCCTCTTCCTCATTACCCCCCGCCACCCCCCAGCACCTGCTTCATTCCTCACGCTTCATTCGCCCCCCCACCCCCTCCCCCTTTCCAATAGCCCCCCCCCCCGTTCTTCCTCACCAGCAATGAACCAGCAGAAGAGGAACAGGGAGACCAGAGAGTTCCACATGGTGCAGATGCTGCTGAGGGTATTCTTCTCCCCGTCCTCCCTCTTCCTGGCGCAGGGCAGACAGGACATCAGTAACAGGGATATGGTGAACACCCCCGACACCACCAGGTAAATGGGGATGCGGGGCTCCACCGGGCATTTGTCCAGATAAATCGCACCTGTGAGGAGGCGTGGGCGGACAGAGATTTAATGTGGTCACCGAGGTGCTTTTGGTCACTATTAAATATTTACAGAAGCGGCGACACTCACCCAGAACGATCTGGGAGATGGGTATGGCAATCATGATGAGTTTGGAGATCACTGGAGGGGGAAATGAGACAATGAGTCAAATGTGGTTTACCTGGTTTTCTAACATACTCTGGTTGAAAGAAAGTTCCAGTTACCTTTAACGGACTGAAAGCGTAAAACAACCCACCATAACCAGTTGTTACTGTAACAGATTTTTTTTGATGCGAGTTAATGCCTTAACATTCAAGCCTAACATGCAGAGAAAAATAGATTTAAAAATATGTAAAATACAATAAAGAAAAAAATATATATGCTGGCTGCAGACAGGCATACCTAACACAGGTGTGCTGGCTTTTGGAGCCTGCCGAATGTTCTCCAGTAGAGTCCTGTCCTCCATTGTAACTGGCACACTCTGACCTGCAGGGGGAAACAGTGAGTCAAAAGGGGTATTAGTAGGACACATACCAACTAAAATCCATTCCATTTACCCAGAGTCCCTGCACCGCACTGCTGTGTTTCCCTCGAGTTATTCAATAGGTGTGACTTGTTTAAGAGACACATGTACAGTGTACAACGGAAGGCAAATATAAAAGCCAGATTAAAAACCAGGGATTAATTATTACCCAAGCTAAGTAAAGATATAAAATTACTGAAACAGTGCAGGATCTTTTTATTGACATATTTATGAATTCACATATATTTTTTGACACGCGCTGCACTTCTCAAAAAGCTTTTAGGTGGACATTTTCAGAGAAATGGAACAAGTCTACTCTCCATGAAAGCACACAGAACCTTTCAAGCTGAATGGTGACTTTGTGCCAAAGCCAAGAATATCTCCACAGACAATGCCTGAGAAATTGGGCAACACAACTTGAATCAGTGAATACTGACCAAATTTACTGAAGAATCTTGTTTATAAAAATGTAATTCAACATCTGAAATTAACAGTGGTGTTTAGCATACTGTGTGGTGTCAGTTTTCACACTTCACAGATCAAATGTAGTCGTTGTATGACGTACGTGCGAAATGTAAGATGAATGAGTGAATAATAATAAGTGTGCCTCATGACTAGGGTTGCAAACGTGGGGAGTTTCCAGTAAATTTTCACAGGAACTTTGACTTGGCCATTTTGCCCATCAATAAAACCATATAAAATCATTATATATACGTATATATATATATATATATATATATTACAGGCCATCTTAAAATTACTCCAGAGCTGGAGGCTGGAGTCTTAAATAATGTAACTATTTTGTATTCGCTATATCTTTATTTCTTCTGGCTTTGTTTGTTTTTATAACCACAAAGTTCTGTGTGCCTGAAAGACCATGTCCTCCTGACAAGGTGGATGAGTGGTTTGTTCCCCCTACTGGTGATGTAGCGTCATGCATGCAGAGTGTAGTGCAGTGTCAAGTGCATAGCCACTCTCCAGAGGAACCCAGTGACATCAACAATAGTAAAGCCCAAGCAGAAGTTGGAACTGACGCGGCGTCCAATTGCTGCCCCCTAGTGGCACTCCACAGCCGACTCTGGTGCGGCCGGTGGAATCTAACCTCAGTCGCAGTGGCCAGCTTCGAATGTTCTAACTGCTAGACCACCGCGAGGCCTAGCTACCGGTAAGTTTTAAGCTGTTCGGTTATTTAGTCTCTTGTGCTCCCATACATGATGAACATACAGTAGCTAACGTTACATGCCCCAATGTCAGAACAAAAATGTAGGACTAAGAATTGTAAACGTTAGACTGAACTGGTAGTCCGTAGTTGCCTAAGCGCTAAGCTAGCAATCTTTAGTACCATTAGGACAGATAGCTAGCTAACGTTAGTGAGCGAAGTCAGAAACAGTTAAGGTTCATAACATTATTCAAGTGCTCCTGTTACTGACGAGGACGATGCATGGTCAGACCTTTGAACAGCGACCCGGCGACAGGAATTTAAGAACCACCCCTGGTTAGGAGCCAAGAGGGGAAGGCTAGGTACTGTGAGAAAAAAGTCCATTTGTGAAAATTAAACTAAAAGTTAATTGTAATGCATTTATAAAAAAAGAATTAAATGTTATTTTCATAGTCTTATGTTGGCTTATAGTATATTGTATTAGGTTTATATTGATATCAGTTGTTTTTAAACCAGACTTAGCTTTTGATCCTTTATTTATGCATGCAGGTAGTGGTGTGTGTGTGTGTGTGTGTGTGTGTGTCACAGTATACCCACCTACCCAGACACCACTACAGACTCTTGTAGAAACTATGGAAAGACGTATTGAAGCTGTTCTGGCGCCTCATAGTGGTTCAACAACCGTATTAAGAAACGTTATGTTGGCGTTTCCTTCACTTTGGCAGTTACCTGTATATCTATTGTTTCGCCGTACACAAACTTTCCTCGAGGGGCAGAATTCACACACCACACGAATTCCCACACAGTTGCTGACAGGACAAGCCTATTATCAAGTGCCTGTACGAGTCCCTTCGAGAAGGTGCTATGGAATCCGTTGTTGTTCTTACAGACTTTTATTGCCCATTTATTTAGCGACCATTTTATTTTACATGTAGAGGTCTATAACCTCAAATGGACTTGGATCTTGTTTAATTCACTATTGACATTTAAATCGGCAACATTCATTCCTAATCCGTAGCTTTAGAGTAATAACTATCTTAATAAACTGACGTTATACGTGTAAGATTTATAAACGGAAGCATGTGTGAATAGGCACAAATATGCCAACTGTACAGATGCAAATATTGTTACAATTTACGGTTTCAGGCCTAGCTTGGGAGGGATATAACTGAATTGGGTTTTAAATCCAATTCATTTAAATCTTGATTTGTTTAAGATCACGAGTAACAAATTGGCACTGGCTCCAGTTTTGAAAATAGTATGCATCTAAGTAAGATTTACCATCTTTCAATCTCCACTAGTCTCGTGATGTTCCGAGGTTGTCAAACGTTGCGAAACGGTCCTTCAAGGAAGTTCGAATGGTTAGTTGTAGCCTTACAAATACTAACTCGTTGGAATTAATACAGTGTTTTTATATTCTGAATTAATAAATTACTTTAGGATAGGATTTGTTTGTTAGCGGCCAAATAAATAAACGAGTAAAAAAACTCCCATGGGAGGGTTTTTATGGAATTGAAGAAAAAAATCCAAACCAACAGTTTTGTTAGAGGCAGCTGGTAACACATCAGGTTTAACGTGCCAATGCCAAATCACAAAAACATCCAAACAAATGCAAGTCTTAAAGTAAAACTCTGCAGTGCCTTAATCTCTTCCAAAATATTGCCCATTATTTTTTACAATTGCGTTTTGCTACATCAAGTCTAATCAACCAGTATCAGAACAACGTCAAATAAGTTTATACCGATGAAAATATAAACTAAGCGCACGTTATGAAAAAGCTCATTTAGTGACATTATAATCCCCATAAAGTCTTACCACTCGTAGTTAACAGTAATTCCTTCTCGAACCCCACCACCAGAAAAAAGTAAACACTCCTCAGCAAAGAAAACGAAAGTAAAGACGCAAAGGGTTCAGCGGAGAAGAGGGTTCAACAGGTCAGGATTGCTGACCAGCCCACTGCCTGATTCCAGCGCACGCACTTCCTCTTCCTTGATCTAACAGGCAGGAAAAGGGACATGGAAATGTGAAAGGTGCGGTTAGTCATCGGAATGGTCAATAATCAGGGACCTCCTTTCTCAAACGTAAATTTCAGCGTACGATCAACACCTCCACGCATGGAACATGCAGTGTTTTGGTTTCGTTGACACATCTATGAATGTGCTCACATGCACGAGTCTGAGATCCACGCCCACAATTACGTGGTGGGCTATTAATGGGCTCGGTCACGGAACGCAAGCTCACGCCCAGACGCACATTTTGCCTATATATATATCCTCTAAGAGTGCTGGAGCAGCCATTTCACATAAATCAGTGGTTCCCAAACTCGATTCCTCCATAATTTTACCTTTAGATTTATTTTAACACAATGCAGGTTTGGTGCGTTGCCATTTGCTGTGTCATTGAACTTTTTCTTTTCCACAAATGGTTTACTTTCAGTTACCAGGTGTCCACACTTTCCTCAAGTAGAACCACGTTAATTTCAGCTGCCAGTCTATAATTGATCAAATTTAAAATGTAACTTCTTTATAAAGGAGTTATGTGTCATATAGCACATTACATGAAATTAAAGCATTAGTTGATCTGACTGATTAAAAGACCTGGGATGTTAATATGATACATTTATTCTTCGTGGCATTTATAGCTATTTCTGACATGAGGTGGAAATCATCCTTCAATACACATGAAAATTTTCGAACTAATAATCATTTTTATTAGATTTAACCACTCGTCACAATTGGGAAGTTGCTATCATGGATAGAGGGGAAAGCAGCATACACAGTGGGTCCACAGGACCAGCTTTGGAAATCACTGTGGAAGTTATATACAAGAAAGGTCCTTTGAGGACATTGCTTTGCTGACATTTTGGAAAGATTATCTTTCCTTTTCCGAATGTAACCATGTGACTTAGCGCTCTCTGTACCATCCCATGAGCCAGTCGTCTCATTATCTAGTTCTATAGGCCTATTGTGCATTGTATTGTGTAAGATGTTTTGCACCTGTCAAGGCTGCATGAAGCTGGTCTAATTGCGTGGAAGTGTAAAGAACTGAACCCCTGCCCATAAAAGTTCTTGTTATTACCAGTGTGAATATTCCCTCTGAATATCCTTTGGTTCAGAACTCTTGTGTTGCTTGCAATATTCCTGCCGCATGACATAAATAACCTTCTATTCACCACTCCTAAACCGGGAGTCGATTTTTTCCACGGTAGCACTGGCTTGAAGAACAGTGCAAAACTAGGTGTATTTATGTCAAACTTGAATATTTATATAATTGCTTACACCAACAATGCATAATATGTTGATTAGGCTGTTAATGATAGTTGTTCATAGTGTCACCACGCCTTATTCAGTCGATGATGTCATTAACTTGATGTGCTTGTCACATCATCATATTATCCAACCAGATTACCACACTATGGTGTTATCCACTTGTGTTAGCGCATTTCTTTTATATAATAGAGTACATTGAATTCTTCCAGCACTCTTTCACTGTAATAGTTTATTTGTGTAGCCTTCGGTATAGGTCATATGTAACTATTTAGATAGATTGAACTACAATTACACTGATTTCACCTGCCAGTCTATATGCCTGATTACAGTCTGATTCTGATTCCTATACCGATCAGTCTGATTCAATTAAAAGATGTAATTGAATAAAAGCATAAAAGCATGAATTGATCTGGCTGATTAAAATTCCTGGGATGTGAATATAGGACAAAGATAATGGGTAATATATAGTGCATTTGGAAAGTATTCAGACCCCTTCACTTTTTCAACATTTTGTTGTTACAGCCTTATTCTAAAATTGATTAAATAATTGTTTTTCCTCACCAATCTACACACAATACCCCATGATGACAAAGCAAAAAAAAGAAATTTTAGAAAATGTGTTAAAAATAAAAAACGGAAGTATTCTGAACCTTTGCTATGACACTCGAAATTGAGCTCAGATGCATCCTGTTCCATCCTTGAGATGCTACGAGAACTTGATTGTAGTCCACCTGTGGCAAATTCAATTGATTGTACATGCTTTATAAAGGCACACACCTGTCTATATAAGGTCCCACAGATCACAGTGCGTGTCAGAGCAAAAACCAAGCCATGAAGTCCACGGAACTCTCCCTAGACCAGCGAGATAGAATTGTGTTGAGGCATATATCTGGGGAAGGGTATAGAAACATTGCTAAAGCATTGGAAGTCCCCAGCACAGTGGGCTCCATCATTGTGAAATGGAAGAAGATTGTAACCACCACGACTCTTCTTAGAGCTGGCCGTCTGGCCAAACTCACTAGCTGGGCAACAGGGGCCTTGGTCAGGGAGGTGACCAAGAACCCAATGGCCACTCTAAGAGAGCTTCAGAGTTCCTCTGCAGCGATGGGAGAACCTGGCAGGACAACCACCTCTGCAGGACTCCATCAATCAGGCCTTTATGGTAGTGGCTAAGTGCCACTCCTGAGTAAAATGCATATGGCAGCCCGCCTGGAGTTTGGCAAACGGCACTTAATCTTTTTCCTGATGCTCTGAATTCTTTATCTGGTCTGAGACAAAAATTTAACTTTTTGGCCTGAATGCCAAGCGCTACAATTGGAATGGCATTGTAAAGCCAGTCAAAAACTGAGCAGTGTCTGCGGATCTCTGAATACCAAGCAACTCTTGCCGGTTAGGATGTCAATGTTGCAGTTCACCTTGCCATTCAATTGCTATATTAAATGTAATATAGACAACATGCATTTCAATGGTATCTCCACCTTCCCAAACAGATGTCGCTTTGAAGTTGATTCCCCGTGTAGCTCTGAGCCAATGGCCCTTCACAAGCTTGTTTCAGGAGTCACGAGTGGCATGCAGGCAGTCCGGTTTAGTGGAAACTACTCAAGCCTACAGTGTGTAAACACTGCCTTCACACTGTGGAGCCCAGGTTTCAACTTTTCCACACCGTCATTCAGCCATCGCATCACATCTGAACCATACCCCTATGACGCAGAGGGAGTGTTAAAAACACAAGTGTTTTGAGAACCTCAAAGGAAGAGTACCGCAATGGTGCTGAGGCATAACATCTGGCGCGCTCGAAAGCGTAGAGCCCCAGAGAGCTCAAGCATTTCCAACTTTTCCAACAATTATTTCAACTTAACAATTGGCTATCAAATGCATTGTTGTGATTTAATTATAGTTTCAATTCCCCCCCCCCGCCCCGTTTTTCTCCCAATTTTGTTAGGCCTTGTGGCCTAAGCCGCAGGGATAGAACTGGCACTCCCAATGAATATCAATTTCAGCCATTTCAGGTTTTACTAGATACAGGCAAACATCTCGAGTCGAATGTACCTGGTCCTGGATTCCATTCAGGGCACTAACTGTTTCTAGTAAGACCTGGAATGGCTCAACCTTTTATGCACTGGGACTGCCATTTCTGTCCCTGACATGACTGCTCCTCGACACTCCAGTTCAGGTGTTCACAGTGTGTGAATTCCAAGGGCTCAAACCCGACATAAACAATAAAATACAAACATTTAAAAAATTAGTTTTTATTACGGAATATAAAAAATGAACGATGAATCAATTTGAATAATGTAAAACATACAAATGCCCAGGCAGTTTCAGACAATGGGAGAGAAAGAGAAAAACCCCCCAGCTGAATTACTCAAGGGCCCTTATTGCCCAATGTTTAGCCAAATGTTTAGTCAAATGCTAATGAATTCCTTTTGCCAGACACCAAAATTCATGAAATAATACATAGCTCCACAAATCTCTCACTCTCCTTGTCGCAGTTTCAGTGGGGCAGTGTGGTGGGGGCTGGGGGAGTTCAGTGGGGCAGTGTGGTGGGGGCTGGGGGGGGGTTCAGTGGGGCAGTGTGGTGGGGGCTGGGGGGTTCAGTGGGGCAGTGTGGTGGGGGCTGGGGGCTGGGGGGGGGGGGTTCAGTGGGGCAGTGTGGCGGGGGCTGGGGCAGATCTAGTGGGGCAGTGTGGTGGGGGCGGGGGGTTCAGTGGGGCAGTGTGGCGGGGGCTGGGGCAGGTCTAGTGGTCTAGTGTGGGGAGTGCGTTCTGACTGCTGGAGGGCCGGAGTGCTCCAGCTTCACCCCTGGCTCAGAGAGAGGGGAGGCAGAGGAGGAGGGCAGCGAAGGAAGCAAACCGGGGCCCTTGCTCTCCAGGGTAGACGACGAAGAGGGGAGAGACACGACTATGTATTTTTGGAGGGTGCGTGACCCCGCTACCCCGCCAGGCCCTCCCGTCTCCAACTTGACCAGGGGCTGAAGAGTGGATGCAGTGCTCGGGACCGTGCTGGTCACTGGGGAACTGGACCGAGAGGAGCTGAGAGTGATCACCTGCAGGGACAGAGGATTATACATTAGATTATAAATGACAAGATCACAACAGAGATCATACATTAGATTATAAACGACAAGATCACAACAGAGATTATATATTAGATTATAAACTACAAGATCACAACAGAGATTATACATTCAATTATAAACGACAAGATCACAACAGAGATTATACATTCGATTATAAACGACAAGATCACAACAGAGATTATATATTCGATTATAAACGACAAGATCACAACAGAGATTATATATTCGATTATAAACGACAAGATCACAACAGAGATTATATATTCGATTATAAACGACAAGATCACAACAGAGATTATATATTCGATTATAAACGACAAGATCACAACAGAGATTAGATCAGTGGTCTTGAATCCAGGTGCCGGAGAGTCACAGGGTCTGCCATTTTTTTTGTTTTCACCTTAAAAATCGGCAACCAACTCAAGAAACCAGATCAGTTGAGGTGAGTTAACGGTGTAAACCACTGTTTTAACTGATCAAGTAAGTGCTGAGTGACAAGGAAAACCTACATACCCACGGGAGTTCTAATATATATGTTATTATATATAGTGTAGAGCATAAATATCATTCTAATAGACCCTACAAAAGGTGGAGAGATTCATACACTGGACAAAAATGTAGCATTGCTAATGAAAGAAGCGTGAACAAGATAAGATATTTACCCAAAAAACGTGCTGTCATTCAACTCAATTTACAATAGCACAGGAAATACACGGACAGGAAGTACAACTGACGGTGAGAAAACAGAAGTGCTCGTCACGACAACATTGCACAGCTCGCTTCACTCTTCTCTGCCTTTGTCAATAATGGTTACTATGATGGCTGCACTATTCTTGGCAACAATAATGGTCACAGTCACTTCAGTACCTGCTGAGAGGGGGCCACCCCTGCACTGGTGCCCATGACGATATACTTGGTTGCTGGGGACGAGGGCTGGGTAGGGGTCCCAGGGCGGGTGGACGTCATTAGGGTGAGGGAGCTGGGCACTTTGATGATGCTGGGGGTGCGAGGTCCTCCTGAAAGTCCCATACCACTCTGGGAGACAGTGAGAGTGGGGCGTGGCTGCCAGGGTAAATGCATGTGCACAATTATTTTGTGTTTGGGATGTGATCATTTCTCTAATATGTAGATGTAAATGTATAGTACAGTATATTATCTGTAGTATATACAGTATGTATAGTACATAGCATACTGATGCGGCTGACTGTGTAGTAGGATGGTTAAGGAACTAGGCTTGCAGAATTGGCACGGCCATTGTAACCTTTAGCAAGGTGCATAACCTGAATTGCTTCAGGAAATATTCACCATTCTATCCATTTTTTTCCATTCTATCCAATGATCGAATCGTTACCTGATTATTCCCGTGATGTTAATAATAATCACTTTGACACATTGTGTGGCGTTGACAGAAACGGACAGATTTCACACAAAATCGAGGTTGATAAACCTATGGGGTTGACACTTAGTTAGCCCTTGTGTTGTGTGGCGTTGACAGAAATGGACAAATTTCACACAAAATCGAGGTTGATAAACCTATGGGATTGACACTTAGTTAGCCCTTGTGTTGTGTGGCGTTGACAGAACTGGACAGATTTCACACAGCAGACTGATGTTGATAAATCTATGGGGTCGACGGTTAGTTACCCCTGTGCTGGTGATTTCCCCGGTGTGACAGACAGTTACCTGTGTGATTGTGAGCGTGGTTCTGTTGACCTGCTGGGCCTGTACAGCGGCCTGGGCTCGGGCCTTGATCACATGGGAGCACAGCTGGGCGCCGAGGTAGCCGTATTCCGCCCGGTACTGGTCCACGTTGTCCGGCAGCGGCCGTGTCTTGGCGAGCACGCTGGCGCAGTGTTTCTGCAGAGCCGCAACCACACAGGTCAATCATCGCGAAACGGTCATCGCGAGAAAACCTAACTCTCGTTATCTCAGAGTTGCAATAACTGGCCGCGATTTTGGGTCGTAATCTAAAAATATTTTAAGAAGGAACGCAGTCAATTACAATAATCAGTGTAAAGCGTAGCGTGAAGATATTTCATATCTCTAGGAGGCTACTGGGTCAATATAACAGTCATTTAATAAAAGTCAAATTCAAATGTTCATGTATTCATGCTGTGATCGTAAGCGATTAAAAGAAATGCAGAAATACATCGGCCACCTCTCCAAATGAGACCCCATGCAGAGGGGGTCCCATCATCCCCCTTCACCACAGTACCCCCACAATGTGCAATCAGTCTCACCAGAAGCAAGTTTTGCACATGGTCAGCCCCAATCTTTTCGATGTTGGAGATGACTGGCCCTTCAGTCACTGCCTTAATACGAGTGCCCTCAGATATCAGCCGGGGCAGGATCAGCGTCTTAATCACCTAAGAAGGAGAGAGGGAGAGAGAGAGTATCCTCTGTCATCACGCTTTTTCATTCAACTACTCAAAAAGGTTTGGATAGGGGTCCCAGGTAGCGTAGCGGTCTAATGCACTCCACTGGGATTGCAAACCACCTGTAGTCTGTAGTCGCGGTTTGAAACCCGACTGTGTCAGTCCGACTCTGGCTGGGAGCCCCAATCGGGGGCAGCTTTTGGCTGTCCGCCCCAGGTGGTGGGGGGAGGGAAAGTCGGCACGAGCTCGCCGAGGAGCAGTAGGGCATTCCTAAAGAGCAGGTGGGCGAAGTTCCATCTCGGAGGAGGCGGATCACTGCCGGCCTCGGGATATTAGCTTGACATGGGAGGGCGAATTAAAATAAATAGAGAGTTGAATTGGCTAATAATTTGAAACAAATTGTTAAAAGAAATTATATTCTGGGGGGGGACACATATGGGAAAAGGGAGGCCAGGCATCAACTTCCATTAACACACAGGAAGGACAGGAAGAAAAAACAAAACAGGGAGGTAAAGAGCCGAGCTCACATCCGTCCCAAGCTCTGACAGTCCAGCGATGCAGCCGTATCGCGTTGTCCACTGTGTCTTCTCATCCAGCAAGCTCTGAGAATGACAGAGATACAACAGCAAAGGAGGTTGGGTTATTGGTTAGGGGCACTTATTGTTCATTCACTTGTAATTAGCACCTATGTTGTTTATGTGCCTCACTTGACGAATGATGTGCTTAAACATTACAGCATCAAGTGGTTGTTCATTTACTCGAGCTGAATGCACTTTCTGTGAATCGCTTTGGATAAAAGCGTCTGCCAAATCTGGAGGGGAGGCTTTGACTCAATAACTGGGCATCAGACATGCATTCACTCAGTCACTCAGTCACTCACACACTATCACACACTCTCACACACTCACACACACACACACACACACACACACACACACACACACACACACACACACACACACACACACACACACACACATATACCTTGGTGAAGGTCTTGGTGATGCGTGATTGCATGTTGTTTGTGGTGGTGCTGAAGGTCTTGCAGCTCTGGGCCATGAGCCGGGCGGCAAAGTCTCGCAGTGCCCAGTGGTTATCCACGTCTGGCCGCAAGCACAGCTGCTTGCTCACGATGCACGACACCACCGCTGGGATTAATTCATGGAGCTGGGGCAAGAGAGGAGAGAGTGGGATTAGAAAGGGTCTGAATGGGGGAGCAGTCATTTCTACACAGGCCCTGCATGAAATCTTGTGAGTGTAACATATTCAGTCACTGTACACAACCATGAGCCCACTCCCACACACACGTACTCCAGCAGGTACGTGGAGGCTCACCTCAGGCCAGCCCTTCTGACAGACCTACACCTGGGACAAACAGACAGAACTCACATATTTCTCCAGGTAGAGTGTTGGGTTGTCCAAGAGAGCCTTGGCCATTCGCATCAGATATATTAAGAGAGCCAGGTTATTCTGCACCACGTTGACACGCACCTGAGAGAGAGGAAGAGAGAGAAAGAGAAAGTGTGAGAGTGACATACCCTCTACACCAGGGGTGTCAAACTCATTCCATCGAGGGCCGAGTGTATGCAGGTTTCTGTTCTAACCAATGCATTACACCAGGTGATTTCAATTAGGTTCCCTCCTTAGTTGAAGAAGTGAGCTAATTAGTGAAATCACCTGGTGTAGTGCATTGGTTACAACAGAAACATGCACACACTCTGCCCTCGATGGAATGAGTTTGACACCTGTGCTCTACACCGACATGCATTTACAATGTGAGATGCCACACAAAACGCCAGACAGAAGACTAAACTGCCATACGGCCTCGTGGTGCATTGTGCCATTTGGACATCAGCAAACATGATCGTGCGATGCCAGTTGTGTTTTTTTTTTTTTGAACATGAACTTTGTGGACATGATATAAGTTAGACAGTCGTGCTCACCCCCTCAGAGATGAAAGTGGAGAACCGTGGTAGCATCTGGTACAGCCCAGGATCGATAGCTATACTCTGTAGCGCTTCCTGTGAAGAGCGAAGGGCATTTGGGAGAAATAATGACAACATCAATGGCAATTTGACGATTTTATATCCACACGATTTTCACGAAACGCGTGTAAACATTGTGGTCACATCTCATACAGTGCCAGTATTATGTAACAATTTCACCACTGTATTTTTCCAGAGCAAGTGCGTATGTAGGGATTTAGTCGAAATAATCTTTCCGTGCATTTAAGCTATTGTGCACGTATTTGTCTCTCTCTCCCTCTCACACATCCACACAGACTCACGGCTCTCTTGGCCTCACAGGATCCTACGCAGGCCTCTGTAATCTCCTTGTAGTACAGCTGCTGCTCCACGGACAGCTCGTGAGTGCCGTGTGGCTTCATCCTCATCATAGTCTTCTCCTTTCCTGGGGCAGGGAGGAAGCGCGGGGGACGCAGGGGGTAAAAAAGGGGAGCAAGGAATGAAAGGATTTTCCTTCCGTCTTCCTTTTCATCGTGCTTGCACACGCGGCGGAGGATACACATTCAAACGATAGAGAGGGCAATTAAGAGCGTTCAGGTGCTGACCTTTGCCTTCTGCAGTAACTGGCCCCTGACCTTTGCCCATGGCTCCCTCCTCCTCTTGTCCGGGTTTGGCAACCTTAAGGGGCTCGGTGGACTCTGCTTTCTGCGTCTCTTTTGGAGCTGCGCGAGCAGGGAGAGAGGAAGAGGAGGAGACGATAGACAACAAAACCACACCGACGGATAACATACAACGGGACAGAGGACAGCACCGTCTAGACAACATGACACTGGACAAACAAAAATGCAGACAGGCTCCTCTCTTCCAAAACAGAGATGCAACAGTCACGGAGGAACAGATGGAAAGACAGAGATTTGGAGAGAAGGAAGACGATGTACAGTATAGAGAAAGACAGGGATGAAGACAAACTGTGATGCAAAGACAGAGATCGAGGGATTTGGACAGACCAATAACACAGACTATTATAGAAACATAGTCTCACCGGGAGGAGGATTTTCTGGTATAGCAGGCTGGACACCTTCAATACTTAACCAGTGAGCTAGGAGGTGAATAAACAACAACAAAAATCAACAAAAGCTGGAAGAAAGCTCAAACACCCTTCAAAAATCTGTAAACTTACCACTTATCACAACTATTACTAGGATCACTACTGATATCACCACTTTACTAAGACTACTGCTAATAGTAATGCTTCTACCTTTGGTACCACTACATATCAGCGCTACTGTTATTTCTCAAATAAGCACTAGTATGCCACACTTCTTCTTCAATGGCACCGATGTCTTTATCAATATGACTACCACTACAATACATTCTATCACTAATACCAAGAGAAAAGTGGGAATTACCCTTGAGCGAGACCTCCAGGGGCACTCGAGGAAGAGGCGTGTTGATGATGTCACTCAGGTCCACCTCCTTCTCTTCATAGAAATGCAGCTCTCTGCCCCCGCCGCTGGCAAACCGGAACGGAATGAACTCTTGCGACTGGAACCCATACAGGGGCTTCGAGAGGCAAAACACAACACACACACACCATTGCTGATCTGCCAAATCAACACACGCACGCACAGCTAACATACTGTCGCCACTGCCCGCAAACGCACCGTCGCAGGTACCACCAACTAACCAACAATAATTTTTTCCCTTCCACACTTTGTGGCTGTACAATCGCTTTAAAATCCATCGTCTTACTCAGTTCCAGTAGTTTCCAAATTGATACGCACCAAATAATTACACCTGCTACTTAAAACGAGTCTGTTTCCCTCCCATATCTAGTTCCACTCACCTCCACGTTCTTCAGTTTAAGGGCATGGTCGATGTCACTGGTCGTCAGCTTGCGTCTCTTCCCGTGGTGCATGAACTTCAGAGCATCCTGGACAACACGAATACACACAAGCTATAGAGCAAACTGGCATGCAAATTAACACCTGCAAGTAAGACTCATGTACAGTATATCCAACCATGAACAGTGCGTCCCGCAACCTCTGTCTGACTACACAGGCACATATCTAACTCCCATTACCTGGGCGATCTCCTTGATGCGGTAGCTGACCTCCTCGCTCAAGGCCGCACAGCTCTCCTCCTGTAACTGTCCAACCCCTACGGACTCCCCAATGGCTTTCATTGACTCAGTTGGTATCACCACAGTGCACTGCTTTGGTCTCCGCTCCTCTGCCATGCTGGCTGGCTGATGCTGTTGCTGGTGGTGGGCGAATGAGGAGAGACAGACGAACAGGATTTAGACATAAATCAAACGCTATATAGCTTAATCTGGAACGGAGAACAATTATAGCTAGTACCAGGCGATGCATACTTAACGCTATTCATTTCGGAATTTGGAAGTATGAGAACGCTTTACTGACAGCATAATACACATGCAGTTATCATGGACAAGTAAGTGGAGAATAATGTGGACATTATATCGAGAGCAAACTCCGATGTATAGACTTTGCATGTCAACAACTTCATATAAACATTGATTCTATCACGTGTGTTCTCGTCTAGTCTCATCTTCTGTCAGCGTCCAATTAGTTGGAAATGTATCGTATGTGTTTTGCAATATGGGGATGAGGTTACTTTGCTAACATGCTAACCTTGCAGCACAGATAAATAAATACATATAACCATGGCTAACTAACTAGCCTGTTTCTTGATATGTAACTAGCTAACGTTAGCCATGTTGTTAACGTTAGATCAGCTAGCAAACGTTAGGGTATTTCAAAATTATTTCTCCAAACAACTTCGCAATACTAAGTTGCCATTGCTTCCAGATTAACTTTAGCTTGCTGGCTATCTTAATGTTTGGGAATACAAGCCTATATGATAGCTAACGTTACCTACCTTGCTTTACAGGGGGAAATCGGTCTTATCTCTCCTTATTTCTTTCAATATCGATAACGTCAATTGTGTAGGTGAACAGAAGCAGCAGCTACAGGGCTTACAACATTATCTAACGTTCACACATTATACGTTGAAGTAAAGCCATTGTTAGTCTCTTATTAGTTTACCGTTATTTATCTAGCTTGTTAGATAGTTATGTTGCGTAACTATGTAGCCTACGACAACGTGTTAACTAACGTTCGCTACGTTACTTGACTTATTTCTGGCTATCATTGTTTGAGCAATACAGCTCCTACCAATTTTTCTGAAATTCCGCCATGGCATTTTACAGTTGTGGGTCCTTAAACACATACAATTTAATTTAGCGTCATTGAACAAGGGACATCAAATGAAAGAAAGAAAAAAATAGATAATAATGACAGCATATTTAAGCGAAAGGACTGACATGGTAAATTGCAGGATACTTTGGAAATCGTATTAATATACTAAATGTTTCGTATACAGCTTTAAGGACCCGTTAGATGTTTTCCTAAATCGGCAGGAAGGTCTTTTATGCATTTCCGCAGAACGCTGCGCCCTTCACTGACCTAATTGGCCAGAATGGGCCAATGAACGTTGTTGTAAATAAGGCGGTTCTTGGCCAAATGTTTTACTATGGTAGTTTCAGCATCAGCATGGTACTTTACGTTAGATTAGCATACTCATTTGTTATAAAAGTTGAGGGCCATGTTTTCAATTGTTTCTGATCAACTGTATCATATATTTCGCCGTATATTTAATAAACATGATACCCCACCTATTCTAAAATAAGTGACATATGCTATTATTTCCATAATTTACTGTAAATATACACCTTAAATACCAATTTCTAAGTAGTTTTATGACACATTATTATTATTATTATTTATCTATTATTTGTATTTTATTATTAAGTATCTCCTACAAAAAAGAGTACATTTTCCCCAAACTATTAGGGATATCATTATTTACTTCTAGAATATCCCTCCCGTTGAGATATAAAATAAATCATGCACGCAAACACGAAACTGTTTTTATTTTATTGCAGTAAAATAAAGTAAATATACTCTGACTTAATTTATAGATAATATAGTTAGGTGAAAGAAAACAGTTACATCAAATTTAAACACAATTATTTTAAGAAATAATTGCTATACATATTAATTATAACAATCATAGTAATAATGCATTAATGGGAAACTAGGGAAATTTGCCATGGCTTAAATAGCTAAACAGAACCCTGAACCATTATCAGATATTTTGTGCAATTTATATCTATGTAATTAATTAAAATTGGGAGTTGACAACCAGGAAATTTGTTATGGCTCATATTTATATGCATAGGCCTACTGGTGGCTACTTGTGGCCTACTTATATGCATAGGCCTACTACTGATGTGGTTAAATTCCACTTAAAAGCACACTTTGATTTGTATTAAATAACCTCCCAATAAAGTAATTCATTTGTCAGACAGTGAAAAAAAATCACTGAATAATAGCGCACTTATGAAATTAATTATATTAGAACAACTTACACATTTTTATTTATTCCCCCATTGGCAGTGCTGTAGGCGCCCATGGGAGGATGAAGAAGGGTGGGAGAACTGCAGATCCTCCCTTGGCCAATGCTGATCTGTTTAACATAGTAGAGCAGCCAGAGGATTTGATTCCAGACCATCAATGCACCGAAAACACAAGCTTTATCTGGGTGTAACACCCCAGAGCCCATGCCATTCATTTTCAAACCCATAGTCAAACTATTATACAGGTGAAACAGGCCTAGTTCAACACACAAGATAATCCATTAAAAAACACCAGAGGTCAATACCTATAAACACCATTTGCATATTTTAAGTGGAGGATTCGATACTCAGCCCATATTGATCACTGAGATATTTTGACTGCCAGTGGACTTTGTACGGTCAGCTTGTGACGGCCAATTTAAAAAAAACGTCATTAATTCAGAACTGAAAGTTAGCCAATCAGAATGCAACTCCACATCTGGTGTAGTCGTCAATCAGGTTAGTAAGAGGTTTTATAAACTTCGTTGGTTTCATTAGTCGCATACGTTAGTGTGAACATCGCCGTAGTTTGCAGAACGAACGTAAAGCTGCGGCAACGTAAACGCATTTAAATCTTACTATCCACATATTCATGCGGGGATTCATGGGGCTTGTGGAGAAAGTGCCGTGGTTGATTGTACGTCTGTTCCTCACTTTTATATTAATGGAAAGGTGCCGCGCTTTACCGCTTTCTGGCTATGGCGCTCAGCAAGGACGATCGGTGGCGAGGCGTCAACAGATCGAACGCCCTCCTTCACCATCAAACGATCTCCAACGGCAAGACCTCCTTGGAGACCGCAAACAATACACCCGGACAAAATCCGTCACCGTCACGTGTCACGAGGCCTGGATGGAGATCGTAGTGAAGGCTGACCTGTATGCTACAGGTGCACTTATCGATGGGGCGGACCTGCGCCTAGGAGGAGAGACTCTGGATGCATGCAGGGCAAGACCGTCTGGGGCCGAGGAATACACCATAATCGCGGCGCTAAGTGATTGTGGAAACAAGCACCTGGTATTCTTTGGCACCCCTACACATGCGGTTTTAAACATTGCTTGCGGGTTCCATCGCGAGGCAATATTTAACATCCTTTGCGAAATTCCAGAATAGGTAGCCCTTGTTTTGACTTGAGGTGTAAATGTTTTATTTTTTAAGTTTGATTGTGCACAGTTGGTTATTTTAATTATCTAGTTGCAATATGCAGCTTCCTCATTTGCATGAGAGCTTTGGTTTCCACTGATTCCAAACCGTAGTCTGCGTTGACTAGCGGCGTATATTTGTTTTGATTACGTCAAACGTCATGAGTTAGTTTATGCAATAGTGCATAGATTTAGAAGGGACATTCCAAGAAAGAAGCCTGTAGTAGTGGCAGTTACATCTCTTAACCAAGTTTTACAGAAAGTCCTGGCAATTTGAAAGAAAGTGCTGGCCTTTGTCATTCCTAGATCACAGATGACTCCTTAATCTACACAAACCTACTGGTATATTCACCAATGCCCTCTTCAAATGGCATAATTCGAATGGAAAGTGTTGTCATTCCAATTGAGTGCCATTATGGAAGGTGAGTTGGCGCGCATGCATGGTGGCATGTCTGGGCACTCATTACAATGCCTTTACTGTTCCCTTTATTGTAAAATCATCATTTCACAATTCAGGAGGTATGGGGTGAGCAGCAGTGTCCTACAGCCAACTTGGATCCCTTTCGCATCCACTATGTCTGCTGAAAATATCCTGGGCTTTGCTTTGAGGCTTGTGACTAGTAAGTTGTGTATGTATGTGTATGCATGTATGTGTGTGTGTGTGTGTGTGTGAGTATGACTAAGAGCAATTTCTATGCTTTCAATGGTTTTGTCTATTTAGGTGACTGGCACTCTGAGAGGGCCACCAATGTTTATTTCCTGGGGGATACCATTCACATCGAAGCCTCAGTCACCCTGGATTATCATGTGCCCCTCCGGCTCTTCGTGGAGAGCTGTGTGGCCACTGTGGTCCCTGACAAAAGCTCCGTCCCCAGATATGCCTTCATTGAGAACGATGGGTGAGGAAACGTCCTTTGGAAGGTCAGCCCTCCCTTAATGAGTGTCTGACTCTTCTCCCCATTCTGTTGATCCAGGTGCCTGACCGATGCCAGGTTGACTGGCTCCAGCTCCCACTTCTTGCCCAGAGCCCAGGATAACATGCTCCAAATTCACCTGGATGCATTCAGGTTCCGCCAGGAAACGAGGAGTGCAGTGAGAGCCCCACTTTTGCAAATTAAGTTTGTTGCTGCTGTCTGCTGTTGCTACTGAGGGTTGGCTCTCTCTCATCCCACAGCTTTACATCACCTGTCACTTGAAGGCCGTCCCAGTCATGCACAATGTGGACTCGAAGAATAGGGCTTGCTCCTCTATTAATGGAAGGTGGGTATATTTGGTTCCAGTGAGTCTTCCTGTGCTAAGCAGAGGCAAATATTTTTCCTGCACTACTTTTAGGTCAATGCCTTTTGTGCATTGGATCATGGTCAAGTCTTCCAGAAGTCGTGTGAAAGTTGACCATGGTTCTAAATGCGGCATACTGTGAGATCTACATCAGGGCCTTCATTAATGTTGTCTTGAAATTGGTAATTGCACTCAACCTGTTTGGTTTACATTCCTTGTCAATCAAGCAATTTATTGACTAAATCAATACCAACAAGTGTTGAATTTTGTGTGATGGCTTTTTTTTACATCACAAGATTGTGTAGTATTTTCTTGTGTACAGATCAAATAAACTTGTGGATAAAGTGTGAATACTCTGTGCCAGAATGCATGGAATATTGACTCTGTAAATATCTGCCTATCTGATCTGTGCATGTAAGACGCATGCGCATACACTCTCTGGGAATCGTAGAAGTGCGGGGCTTGTATTTCTTGTATCACTTTATTGAAATTTAGGGGTGGGAGATATCTCCCTACATAAGGTGAGAGTAGAAAGAGTGATTGTCTTATCCACAATTCTTGGTCCCAACAACCTTTTTGCATTTGTGACACACAAGCCCTGCACTTCTAGGATTCCCTGTAAGTGCATGCATGCATGCATGCATGCTGTTGAGACTACTTATACTTCCAAACAAGATTTCTTAAATATCTATAGTATTTTCATGGACAATGCATACATTTATAATTTATTTGTCTACATGAATACGACAATGTTTCGCTATCTTGCAATTCTTGAAATTCAGGTCCTCAACCTGAATTTCCTCTATAAATATCTTGTTGAATAATTACATATGTCATTTTATAAAAAAGTTAACCATGCAAGTTGCACTGCGTAAGGGTGACCACTAAACAAATGAATGCAATTGTAATTGCCAGGCTTGACGTAGTGCTAGAAAAACACTAGGCTGCAAGCCTGCATGCGCTGATGAATAACCTGTTCTCATTAAACATGCTCTGTAATGTCATGCTGCACAGTACGTAAATTATATGCACATATTCATTTCTGTGCCTTCCAGGTGGAGATCTACGGATGGGAATGACAGAATATGTGACAGCTGTGAGGCTGTTAACAGTTTGGACCAACGCATTCAGTCTGGTCGCCCTAGTAACCTAACAGTAGGTGGTTACTATGACCATCACGGCAAACCTGTGGAAGACAGGGGCTCTTTTATGAATAAACCACGTTCTGGAATGGGTATTGCTGACGCTGAAGCCGAGCCAATTGCTGACGTTTTATTTGACGACGTTGCGTTAAGTAAAATGTTGTTCTCAGGAATGGAAAAGGAGGTATCACTGCCACCCTTGGAAGTCTTTTCAAGTGTGGATGGCAATGTGTTCCCTCGAAGCAAACTGCTGGACAATGGATCTGTGGAGAACAAGGCCTCGAGGATGAGTGAAACCGATGTCGACAAAGGTATTGCTGACTTTTTGACAAAATCCTCTTTTAGATGTGTTAAATTAGTGTTATAGTAACACATCTGTTCTCAGAATGGATGGAGACTAGTCCTGGTCCTCTGGATCCTGGAATGGTGGTCTTGGTATTGTTTAGTTTTTTTGGCACCAGATGTGTGTTAAGGTGGTGTTAAATTAACTGAAAAATCTGTTAACTGAGAATCTCTCCTCAGAATTGAAAATGGAGGCTACCCCTGTTTTTGTGGTCCCCCCTAAAGAACAGGAAACTGGCCCTGTGGTACTCCTAGATGAAAAGGATGGTAAATATCTGGAGAAAACTCTCTTGCAATAGTGGTGGATATGATTTAAGGTACTTGGGTCCTTTGTATAGTTGTAAAACTCCTAGAGGGCACATCTCCTGTCTTCCAATTGGTTACTTCTGTGACCGCATGGTGGCTGGCTGCCATTGAGTCGTTCCCATTTTCATGTAGGCAGTTTTACTCCTGTTGAGTGTTTTAAGAGGTGTAAATCCCATCCCAGGTGTAAGATCCTTCCAGAAAGTGTGCCCTCTAGTTTTATAACTCTAGGGTCCCATGATAAATCCAAATGCATTTGTGGTTTTGAGAGAAAATGTTTAATATGCAAACTGAAATGTATGTTCTTAGAGTTTGGAAAAGAGATCACTCGAAGCCACTTGGGGGACCCACTGGCGAAAGAGGATGCCAGTGCTGTTTTCGATTATGATGATGAGGAAGAAGGTAGGGAGATTGTGGGATATGTGGGGAAGAAAGGTATCATTGGCATTTTTTCTCTACTAAATGAATCTGCAGACATTTCAAAGAATTCCACCGCCGTGTATTTTCTGAAATGGCTCTGTTCTAGTACTTGATGTGTGAAATCCAGGGGCCTCCTTTATGAACCGTGCATAGGATTGATACTGAATATATTTCTTTTTATTTTTTATTTTGTTTCTGATTTTCTCCCAATTTGGTAGCCAATTACACCCACTATTTTCAAGTCAATCCCCCCTCGTAATGTGAGTTCGCTGCCGTAGCCCTGTGACCGGTAGTGACAAAGACGAAGTATCGTCTCCTCCGAGACGGCACTCGCCAGGCCGTCGACCATAACCCGGTACTATAGAGCCACTCCTGTGTGCAGCGAACATCCTGTCGGCTTCCCTCCCCCCTCCCTGGGGCAGACAGCCAATCAGCGCCCCCGGTGGCACTCCCGGGCCAGAGCCGACTCTGGCGCGGCCGGTGGGATCGAACCCGAACCCGAATGTTGTAACCACTGGACCACGTGGGCCTGAATTTATTCTTGAATGTTGTAACCACTGGACCAAACCCTGTAGATGATGCAGGCCTGAATTTATTCTTGTGCACAATTCATTTCAATTTGCAACAGAATTAATTCACTTTCTTTTTTTAAAATAAATTTATTTCAGATTTTTCCCCGTTACTTTAGCCAAACCCTGTTTATTTTCATGATGCACATGTCTACATGGCAGCTGTCGATAAATCCCAGCTACAATAGTATGGCCATAATTCAATTGTGAATATAAAAAAGGCTTAATTTGCAACAGAATTAATTCATTTAATGGTTAAGGTAAACAATTAAAGGAACCCATTTTCAGATGCATGGCTTTCAACTATGCCAACTTGTATTCTCGCAATGTATATGTGCATAGGATGTTTTCAGATTCCACCCTGCCATGTAATTATTCACCCACAAGGAAATGTTTGTATGCGTTGTCTGGAGTGTGCATAAATATCCAAACATTTCTATGCAGCTTTTGCTTTGATAAACATGGTTAATAAATGAAGCCCTTTTTGATGGAGGAACACACGACCATGTACGCAATGCAAATCTGCTGTGGTACAGACTATCATTATTTGTTTTAATGAGGACTACACATTTTTCACTCAATGTCTGGAAATTAATCTCCTCTTAGAATTGGAGAATGAGACCACCCTGGGCCCTGTGATCAAGCCAAGCATGGACTATGCCGGTCCCATGGTTCTTGCGAGTGAAGAGCCTGTTGGCTCTGCAGTCCCTCCAAGCAAGGATAAATTCAGCCCTGCTGTCCCTAGAAGCAGAGAGGATGCCACTCCAGCAGTTCCACCAGGCCAACAATCCGCTGAATTGATGGAGACCAGTCCTGGCTTTCTGGACCCTGGAATGGAACAGGAGGGGCCCCTTATGATCCCTACATCAGAAGGTGACAATCCCATGTACTACCCAGGTAAACGCAACTGTAGAATTGTGTATTCGATTTTAGTGGAATGGATGCCATGATAGGCGGCACGGTGGTGCAGTGGATAGCACTGTCGCCTCACAGCAAGAAGGTCTCGGGTTCGAATCCAGGCCAGGGGCCTTTCTGTGTGGAGTTTGCATGTTCTCCCCGTGTCCGCGTGGGTTTCCTCCGGGTACTCCGGTTTCTTCCCACAGTCCAAAGACATGCACGTTAGGCTAATTGGAGAGTCTAAATTGCCCGTAGGTATGAGTGTGTGAGTGAATGGTGTATGTAGTGCCCTGCGATGGATTGGTGACCTGTCCAGGGTGTATTCCTGCCTCTCGCCCCAATGCATGCTGGGATAGGCTCCAGCCCCCCCGCGACCCTAACTAGGAATAAGCGGCTGAAGATGAGATGAGATGAGATGGATGCCTTGATAGATATAGTTTTTTTGGCACCAGACGTGTGTTATTGTAGTGTTACATTAACTGAAGAATCTGACAGAATATCTGTTCTCAGAATTGGAAATGGATGCCACCCCTGGTTCTGTGGTCCCTCCAAGAGAACAGGAAACCAGCCCTGCGGTACTTCTAGATGAAAAGTATGGTAAATATCTGGAGAAAACTCTTGCAATAGTGGTGGATATGATTGAAGGTAATTGGGTCCTTTGTATAGTTGTAAAACTTCTAGAGGGCACATCTCCTGTCTTTCCAATTGGTTACTTCTGTGACCGCATGGTGGCTGCCATTGAGTCGTTCCCATTTTCATGTGTGCAGTTTTACTCCTGTTGAGCGTTTAAGAGGTGTAAATCCCAACCGCCACCTGTGCTTGTGGCATGTTTGTTCCTTCAACCAACACCATAGAAATAAGATACTTTGACCGACACATTCTGTATATAGCGATGCCCGTGGTGCTGGAATGTTCGGACACTAAGAATTACCCAGTGGAAGTCTGATTGCGCAAGAAGTGTTCGAGCATGCGATGGAAAAAGTGGGCTATTCTGTCAGTTGGGAGGAATTCATATGTGATTGCCAAAATTGGATAAGCCTACTTTTAAAGGGTATTGCAGTGAAAAATGGTTTACTTGGAGCCATAAAGTGAATTCAAGTCACAGTGCACGTCCATAGGGCAACGTCATATCCCGTAACCGTATAACCATATGACAAAATGTATATCTAATGTATGAAGTGTGTTTCATCAGACAAAACAGGCAGGCCTGCTCACTTGTGCCAGTAGGCAACATGTGTTTTAAGGCCAGATTCTATAGATTAACATACTATTATGCTATGGCCCCAGACACAGAAAGTGACATTGGCTAGTTCCACCCAGTTTACTACTACAAAATGCATATATTTCCAGTAAGTGCCCTCTGGTTTCATAAGTCTAGGGTCCCTTGATAAATCCAAATGCATTTGTGGTTTTAAGAGGAAATGCTTGATGTTCTTAGAGGTTGAAAATGAGACCACTCGAGGCCACTTGGGGGACCCTTCAGCAAAAATGGATGCCAGTGCTGTTTTCAGTGATTATGAGGAAGAAGGTAGGGGGATTGTGGGATATGGGGGAAAGAAAGGTATCATTGTCATTTTCAATAAACATGGTTAATAAATAAAGCCATTTTTGATGGAGCAACACATGGCCTATGTATGCAATGCAAATCTGCTGTGGTACAGACTATCATTATTTGTTTTAATGAGGACTACACATTTTTCACTCCTTAACACCTCTTAATTTCTGGAAATTAATCTCTTTTCAGAATTTGAAAGTGAGACTACCCTGGGCCCTGTGATCAATCCAAGCATGGACTATGCCGGTCCCATGGTTCTTGCAGGTGAAGAGGCTGTTGGCTCTGCGGTCTCTCCAAGCAAGGGTGCAGGTGCTCCAGTTGCTCACAGCGAGGAGGAAACCAACACCACAATCCCTCCAGGCAAGGATGAATTCAGCCCTGCTGTCCCTTCAAGCAGAGAGGATGACAGTGGTTGGGTTGATGGAGGAGGATTCATGGACTACGACCATGGTCCTACCAAGTGATTAGGATCCCAGCTTGGTTAAATGAACACATTTCTAAATTGCACTGATGTGACTTGAGCTGACAATAAAAAATTTAATTAAATACTGTCTGTAAATTCTGTGTACTCCAGTGGTTGCACAGTACCTGAACTTATCCTTGTGCCTATGCTGTAATGTTGAAGTTAATGGACACTTTATGCCAAGGTGCCACTTTGATATTAATCACAACCTTGGAAAGGGCTAAAATGTATTGTAGTTTTCCAACATGGAAGTTTCCAAGATGTTTCATGTAACTTCAAGGGGCAAAGTAACTTGGGTTGGTCCATTTAGATTTTTTGTTGTAAATGCATCTCTAGCAATTTCTTGCAAGCTGGAAAAGGCATAAACTGTATGTAGCCCAAATAATGCCACTGGATTTATTGTTGCAAGGTCTCTTGGTTGCCTTAATACACTAAGAATGTGATACAATGGATAGTGAGAACCTTATAATATATATTTTTTTACATTTGTTCTGATTTTATCCCATTTTCTCCCAATTTAGTAGCCAATTAGACCCGCTATTTTTTATGTCAATCCTCCCCTAGTAATGTGAGTTTGCTGCCGTAGTCCTGCGACTGGTAGTGATGAAGGCAAAGATGGCACTCGCCAAGCTGCTGACCGTAACCTGGTACTACAGGGCCACTCTTATGCCTCATGTCGGCTTCCCTCCCCCCTCCCTGGGGCGGACAGCCAATCGCCACCCCTGGTGGCACTCCCGGCCAGAGCCGACTCTGGCGAGACGGGGAATTGAACCCCGGTCTCCGTGGCCAGCGTTGGACGTTATAACCACTGGACCACGCGGGAGGCCTTCATATTTAATTTAAATGCCCAATTTGTTCCTGGTGAGTTGGTAGTTGGGCATTCCCATAAACTTAAAACTGCATTTTGAAACTGAGCAAAATAAAATGTTTATGCCATAAAAAAATTTAAGCTGACCAGGTAAATGCCATGTTTGATCTGGTATACAGGAAACCATTCCTCCTGGATTGCCATAGGCAAAAAATCACTATTGTCAGGGACTTGCATATTACTTTTGAGGTCCAGAAAAGTTACCTAAAACAAACCATTTCTGGATTTCTCATTGGTAAACTAGACCAGCAGTGGCTGAACACGTGATATCAGGGAGTATGAAACCATTTTAAGAATCCTTTCATTGGATGGGGCCATTGGTAATGGCAGAGCAAGCTTCACAGAGCAAGCTTACCCAGCCTTATGGAAAAATTTTGACTTTGAACAGTAAGGGTAAAAATAAGGCTGGCCCTCCAGTACTGCCATTTCATGTATGCAGAAACTTGTCGAAGGCTCAAGCACCCTTCAATAAACAGACCTTGAGGTCTGTGTATTTGTTTTATGCACAGTTCCAAACTTTCACCAAACCATTAATGGCTTGTTGATACCTGGAACGGCTTGCCAGGTCAGGCAGTTGAGGCAGAAACACTTGGGCTATTAAAGTCCAGGGTAGATGCAGTACTGGACTCTTTAGATAGGACATGATGAGCCTAGATGGGCTGAACGGCCCGTTCTCGTCATTGTGTATTCTTATGTTCTTAACATTCCTTATATGAGATAGAACTGTAGAGCAGGAGTCAATATCATAATATGTTCTTAACATCAGTTGCACAGTTACAGATCCATATTGTTCTTATGGATCATCATTGGGCCCTATAGTGTGTATATGCATGTTGTTCTTAAGAATAACTGTTATGCATTGTGTATGCCAACTTCATTGACTAGTACCCTTGTATATTAGTGGTGTTTGATGCTTAATAGTTACTGGCTGTTCTGTACCTATATATGTTTTTATTGTTCCTGTGATATGCATTCTGTGTGTCTTTATCCTGATTGCCTTTCATACCACTGTGGATAAGTCTGGTTGCCAAATTATGTTGATTATATGTTACTAAATTGTATGGTTTATAATTAAATACTACACACATCAGTGTTCGGTACAGCATAATTTGCATCCATTCAGTACATATTAGAAGGAGCTCTTTGAGTGTACTCTTTTTAAATGTGAAAGACAATCAGTCTTGGTGAGAGGCATTGTGTATTGGTTCCCTGAGGGAAGGTGAATGTATTAGGAGTGCAGGGAGTTGGTGGATTCATATAGATTCAAAGTGTGTTGCTTGTGTAATTGCCCGATGCTTTGAAATAAATGCCGCACAATTTGCTTGCAGGAAGTTCTAAACCAGTTCCAAGACCACCAAGTCTTTACAAGTGCTAAAATGTGATGGTGTGACCAGTCACATGAGCAAACATTGTTTTATATAATTTACCTTTGTTTAACCAGGTTGGTCAACCGATGACTCAATTATCATTTGCAGTTAGGACCTGGGAACGGGATGGTGTAGCCAATGTAGAGTCAGTTTCTTGTGGGAATGTGACCAGGACACTGGAGTATATGAGCGGTTAACAGCAAGGTGTGAATCACTTGCAAGGCAGGACAACAACTAAGTAGTAATGCTTTTGGATAATGGTCACCCTCTGCACATAGAATCTGAAACACTGAAAAACTTCTGTACCTTGATAACCAGGTGCAATGGACCACAAAATAATTGTATACCCCTTGCTATATCTCTTTTAAAAGGCTTAAGGTATCAGAACGGTATCAGCACACAGTATTAGTCTGGTTATGTATTAATTGTTGTTGTTGCATTTCGTGTTTTTAGGTTTTTTTTAAAGGGGATTTAAAGTCTAAAATAAGATACTACTATTTTGCATTTGTGTTGTAGCGTATGCATATGATGCGGCTATATAAAAAAAAAAAATTCCAAACGGATTTACAAAATAATTCATTCATTCGTTTATACCAACCATGTCAACCACCCGAAAGAGTCGTGGGTTTAACATCTGGACGTAATGGTTGTATGGTTACAATTCCGTTTGGTCTTTGGATTCAGCTAAACCGCATCGCCAGTGTGCATCAGGAATGAGGGAAGGGGCACGACGTGAAACGACGCAAGGGGCGCCCCGATGACGGTGTACGCTGCGTTGGCTTGCAGTAGACAAAGTTTTCTGCCCTCTGCATTTTCCTAACTGTTGTTGGGAGAACATTTTTTTCCAGTTGTTTGTATAAAATATTTACGGGAGTGCGAGTGCGTGGGTTTTACCTGTCTGTATGCAATCGGCAAAAGAGGGGAGGTACCTAGCAAGCAAACTATTCATGTGGATTTCACGGTGATGAATAGTTTGAAACGCGACTGTTTTTAAGCACTCGCCAACTGTTATCTGGCTGAAGTCGGCATAACTACAAGACAGTTCGTAGATAGCTGGCTAGCTTAGCGGGTTAGCTAACGCTAGCTAGCAGCACGGCTTGATCCGTTCCAGTCCTCTGCTCGAAATCCTCCCGGATAGTTTTGTGGAGCAGAAAAAAAAAGCAGCAGGCGAAATGGCGGAAACCAAAATAATATACCACATTGACGAGGAGGAGACGCCGTATTTGGTGAAGATTCCCATACCGGCTGAACAAATCACTTTGCTGGATTTTAAACAAGTATTGAACAAACCAAATTATAAATTCTTCTTCAAGTCCATGGATCAGGATTTCGGGTGAGTGTTCGCTAGAGAGCTAGCTAGCTTGCTAACTTAGTGATTCCTCGGCTTCCTTTAGAAATTATTATAAAGATGTCTCGGGCTAACTAGCTATAACTTGTTAACTTTCTAACTAGTTATCTGCTGGCTAGCTTTTAATAATTGGATTTGTTCTAGCTAGTTAGAAATGTTCTGCAAATGTTCGCAAGCTAATGTTATAATAGCAAACTAGATGCATATAACAGTTACGTTAATGCTAACCAACGTTAATTACAGTGTCCACAAAAATCCTTAAATACGTAAACCTTATATCATAAAAATATGTATGATAAAATACGGGCACTTGCTACACAATTGGCGTTTGCTAACTGGACCTGATTGCAAATGTCGAAAATAACATTAAGTAAAGCTGGAGTGAGGAGGGAGTAACGTTAGCTGACTCAAACTTGCGACGAACAATGCACGACACCGGCTGGTTATTTAGCGAACTTTAACGTTAGATCACGCATATCTTCTGATTGAAAATGCATTAACAAGTACAACAAACGGTAACCACTGATGTAAGTTACAATGTTTGAAATTAGCCAAGGTCCCTTCCTGCGTTACCTCGCTCCCCGTTTTTATATCTGCTGTTGGATAAATCCCTAAAGTTTTGTCCCCCTCCTTGTTGCCAGATTTGTCGCTGCGAAAGCTACACTCTGCACCATTATCATCTTTTGTTTGTTCTCAGGCCAGTTCGATTTTGGAAGTGCATGTCCATCGTCAGTAAAAATGATCACGTTCAAATTGTTCTGTCCTATACACAGTTGTCAGATTACCATATTTCACGCTCTTGCGTTTGAGTGTGAAGAGGAATTTACCACTGGTCAACACACGCGGCCTGTACTCTTTTCCTCAAATCCCATTAAGTTCTTGCCGCATGATTATATGCACCCCATCCCCACCCTTTCTTAATTATATTGGTATGCATCACACAGCAGTACAGTAAGACTACTGTACATTAACTTATTGAGTGCTGCTGATTATCTAGGGCAGGGGAACTGACGAGACCGTATAGTCTGTGGTAGCATTGCGCTGTTGACTTTTAGCCTGTTTAAAAAGCTGCTCCTGGACCTTGAGCCTTTGATATATTGTTTGAGTCCTATTTTGTTATTATGGTGTAGATACTTACTTAGAACAACACGGCGTGGAACAGCTACGTCTATGTACTGCACTGGAGGGAGTGCTGGAGTGAATTAGGGGTGACCAAGCCTTTGTGTGTGGTACTTTAAACCAGTTGTGGCAATGCAAATCCCACAACACTGAATTACAGAATGTGTACAGTAGGACTGGAGGGATGGCCGAGTTGGATGAATGGAAGGCTGCAGTGGTTAACCTTGCAACGAGGAATTTGCATCATTACATGTTAAAGCAAGAGGGTGTCTGATATGGCCCTCCTTGGGTGCAGGACAGAAGAAATAAATCAAACCAGTGGTGTCTGGAGAGAAGTGTGTGTGGCATGGTTTTATCTGTTTGCTGGCCCAGGCGATCAGCGTGTGACAGCTGTGTGGAGTTTGTAGGAAAGGTTGTAGGGTAGGAACACCGCTGTTGTAGTGGGTTTTTTTGACCATCTATTATTGGAAAGGCTGTCTGCTAAGGCTAAGCAAAACAAAGTTTAGTGCCGTGCGCCATAAAGTCAAGGGTATATTGCAGGGTTTTGTTAAGGTTGTTTGTAGAGACGGAGAGGTGAACACTTGGAGCCAGCATTCACCCCCCGGCAATGGAGGCTTGGTCACACAGACGTGCAGAACCAACTGTCAGGCCGTGTCCAGGATTCTGGAGTCCTGGGAACAAGCCACCGTGCAGAAATGGCAGTGGTGGCCAATCCTGTCTTGCTCTTGCAAAACGATAGAAAATCCTGAACAACCAAAAAATAGAAAGAGAACAAAAAAAAAAATAAGGCCACATGACTATAGGTTCCCCTGCTCTTTTTACACCAGTGACATTCTAACGGCTGAGGACAGATCCTTCATTTTTTCAACACGTATGCTTGGTTAAAGAAATCGGGCTGTTAAATTCTTAGATGGGGCCACGCCAGCGCATATTGCGGCTTTCCAGGACCAGGGTTCAGTGTGCCTGATAGCGATGCTGGGAGCTCAGATAGTGATCTACAGGGATACATGCAGGCACCGTGTCACGCTTTGACGTTTGTTTGTTTGTTTGTTTGTGTTTGCACCCAAAAATGTGAGCGGTGGATGCCAGTTGCCCAGTGTACTAATCGGATTGCGACTTGATCTCGCTTCCTCCTCGTGACTGCCTGCCGATAGGTAGGCGGCGTAGCGTTAACGCCGCGGACGGCGGGAGAGATGATCTCTGTGAATCCGTGAGGTCTCGCTGTCCTTCGGGGCTTCTCTCTGGCGACCCGCCTAGGTGTCTTTTTTTATTCTGTGCTGGGAAAATGGCCAAAGGTTGTGCCTTGACCGTGTAATTGTTATTATGTGAATTATTACTGCACAATTGTGGGGGGTTTTCTCCCTCTTCTTTTAGGCTTTTAATCCCCATATTTCTTTGCCGTCATTTCCTCATTCGGATTGTGCAATGGCAGTTGCAAACCTGGCCCATCGCTGAAACGCCGTGGGTTGATCGAGTCGGGCACAGATTTGGCACACCCGTCCTCTCGGGACGTGCGCAGTCAGTCGCCGCCGCCGTTTCCTTTCGCTTTGCAGTCCGCTGCAGTCCGGTTATTTGCAGAGCTTTTTGGGAACGATATCAAGAACGCCGCCGATGTTTTTCTAGCTCTTTCTTATGCACTTGGTATGCGTACAGATATTTCTGAGAATGCTTTCCTCCCCGTACCAGCGACTTCTAGAACAAATAAACACGGAAGGGCCTTCGACTGGAGAGGGCCAAAGCGTTTCACTTTTTATTTGAATTTTTTTCCCCCTCATAGAAAGATATGTTTCTAATGTTGTTCATACAGGCCGTAATTATATTTAATACAGTATAACCAAAATACATTTTTACGCCAGGTTCCTGCAGATGAGGCAAGCGTGGGCACATTCCCAAAGGAAGATGCAGGATAAGCAGACAGACAAAGCAATCAGCTCACACATCTCTGAAAGGGAAATAAAAAGGAGCCGAAATGGCTGATTTGTGTTGTTTTCCTTCACTCTGCTAATGCAAGCTGGTCAAGATGAGTCAGTAGAAAGGCAGCCCAGACCCCCTCCCCCCACTCCCTAGTGTGTCAGAAGTCTGACTTTGCTGCCTCACCGTGCTTTGTCTATAGAATGCGCTAAAGGAGCAGTTACCTTGCTTGTTATGGGTCTGTATGGTTGTAATTACACCGGCGAAGCGGTCTGACCATTTTGTTCCCTGCATTTTTGTCCTGTTTCCACAGCGTGGTGAAGGAAGAGATCTCGGATGACGCTGCCAAGCTGCCCTGCTTCAATGGGAGGGTGGTATCCTGGGTAATGCTGGCAACAAATGGAAATGGTTTTAACTGTGTGCTTAGGAATTACTGAATTATCGGACTTAATCCCCAAACATGTTACCTGACTGGTTTGGTTTCTCTTTGTCGTCCTAACGTTACTTTGCGCCGTCCGTGTTGCCGTTCGTCTCGGTATTCTTTTATAGGCGGTTTAAACCATCCTCAGGCTTTTTTTAATGTTCACTTTTTTTACCTTGATGTTTACGGTTGTGCATTTGATTATGTGCAGGAGTCTAGATAGATAGATAGATAGATGGATTAATTGATTGATTGATTGATTGATTGATTGATGGATCCCTGTTGAAAAGTCGAAAATTGTTGTGCATTAACATGTAACAAAAACAAACGGATGCCATAACAGACACTGTAACCATAAGATATTAAGGTAGGTCACAGTGTTCCTAAACACAACACCAGACAATCACAAAACATTTCAAAACATGAATGCAGAAACAACGAGTAAGCAATACTAGCTGGGATTAAGACGGCGTACTCTCAGGGTTGAAAGCGATTTCATATTGGCGCCCTGCTTGATATTCAAGGTCGGGAGGATGGAACACAGTAGTCGTAGTCATTTAAGAGTTGAGAGAAGGGAGTAGGAGGTTTTGCAGTATTTCACTGCAGTGAACACTCCCAAGGGTGTGACTTGCTTTTCGCCCCTTTCTCTCTCTCTATCTCTCTCTCCCTTGTTCCCTACCCTCTCTCTCTCTTTCTTTCTCTCTCTCTCTCTCCTTGTTCCCTACTCTCTTTCTCTCTCTCTTTCTCTCTCTCCCTTGTTCCCTACCCTCTCTCTCTCCCCCTTTCTTTCTCTCTCTCTCTCTCTCTCTCTCTCTCTCTCTCTCTCTCTCTCTCTCTCTCTCTCTCTCTCTCTACTCTCTCTCTCTCCCTTGTTCCCTACCCTCTCTCTCTCTCTCCCCCTTTCTTTCTCCCTCTCCCTCTCTCTCTCTCCTTGTTCCCTCTCCTCTCTCTCTTCTCTCTCTCTCTCGTTCCCTACTCTCTCTCTCTCTCCCTTGTTCCCTACCCTCTCTCTCTCTCTCCCCCTTTCTTTCTCCCTCTCCCTCTCTCTCTCTCCCTTGTTCCCTACTCTCTTTCTCTCTCTCTTTCTCTCTCTCCCCCCTCTCTATCTCCCTCTCTCCCCCAGCTGGTATCCTCAGACACCCCCCTCCCAGACACCCCGGCCCCAGCACCAGTAGAGGTACGACCAGAATCTTCACCCCCGCCTCCACCCCTCCCACCTCCGCCAGCAGAGAGAACAGGGGGCATTGGGGACTCCAGACCCCCCTCCTTCCAGTAAGTTTGGGCCCTCTGGTCTTCTCCTCAGGATCCAATGTTCTCCAACTGGCTAGTAAAACCTCCCGTTATGATGGGTTTCACATTACAACTCCACCGAACAGTGCACAGCTATAAAGGATTGTAATATTGCACACAGTGGTACTACGTTTTGTGTTTAAGTACACCAACGGTGGAAGAAAACCCTGAGTGGCTTTGATCTTTTTCCCCTCACGGTTGGCTTTTGAGCAATGGGCGACACCTCTGTTCTGCATTTGGTTTAATTCCCTCGGATTTAGCTGGAGCAGAACCACTGAAGGTGTGTTCAGGCAGGTATATTTGGTCACTTCAGGAATTTAAGTAGTTGTTGAAAGTGTTTATTTATTTATCTTAAAGGGCCTTTTGCAGAAACCTGTCAGCGACAGTCACCCGACTGTGCTGTAGCCTAGCTTGCTTGTTAGTGTAGCTAGCGTAGCTAACACACTGGCTTGCTCGTACTTTTGCATGCGTGCATGTGGTAGGGAGCTAGGGAGAAAGACGCCAGTCAGAGAAGCAGAGCCAAGGAGAGAACTGCTGTAACTGGCAATTCGCCATTGACGAAGAGGTAAACAGTTTTCCCTTTCCTTTAACGTGGAAAATTTCTCTCGTAAATGTTTTCTGCTGCCACTCGTTCATCGATAATTGTTATATTCTGGCATTTCATGACATGCACATTGGTGCTACAATTCATCTGAAAAGCTGAAGAATAAATATTCTGCCTTTTAATTTTACTTTTGTTTGTTGATTTTTGAGCTCACTGATGCCTTGTCCACTGGTACCGCCTTTTAAAGCTGCATCCTCACGTTGACTGCCTGTTTATGATCTAACAAAAACAACACACTGAAACAGGCATTTAGCAGACGCTCTTATCCAGAGCGACTTACACAATTTATATTTCTTTATGTACAGTCCTCATTTATGCAGCTGGATATTTTACTGAAGCAATTTGGGTTAAGTAACTCTGCTCAAGGGTACAACAGCAGTGCCCCACCAGTTCCTTAACCATTCTCATTCTACTACACTGCCCCCCGTGTGTGTATATATATACAATGGGGGAAATAAGTATTGAACACATCAACATTTTTCCCAGTACATTTATTTCCAATGAGGCCAATCAAGTGAAATTTGCACCAGACTTTGGTATTAACTCAAGAAATCCAGACAAAAAATCGAAACATTAAAGTCCATATGTAAATAAAGTTGTGTGTAATAAAGTGGAATGAAACAGGAAAAAAGGATTGAACACACTAAGAAAAAGCAGTACCCCACAGCAAGGAAAGGCAAGGAACCAGCTGAAAACCATAACTAATTAGGAGGCAACTCTACCTCCAATCTGTGCTAATTAATGTCAGCTGGGTTAGAATATATTGATGGGCTATAAAAGGTTTTTTTTGTTACCAAGGTGCCACACAAGAAACATCTAATGATGGGTAAAAGCAAAGAGCTCTCTCAAGACCTTCGCAACCAGATTGTTGCAAAACATGAAAATGGAATTGGCTACAGACGTATTTCACAACTTTTGAATCTTCCAGTAAGCACCATTGGGGGCATTATCCATAAGTGGAAGCAACATCACTCCACCATCAACCGGCCACGCACAGGAGCTCCTCGCAAGATTTCTGATCAGGGAGTCAGAAGGATACTTAGAACAGTAGCCAAAGAGCCAAGGACCACTAGGAAAGAGCTCCAGAAAGACTTGGAGGCAGCAGGTACAACTGTGACAGAAAGGACAGTAGGCAATGCACTCCACCGCCATGGCCTCTGTGCACGCTCAGCCCGCAAGACTCCACTACTGAAAAAAAGACATGTTGAAGCTCGTTTAAAGTTTGCCAAACAACATTTGGACAAGCCAGTGAACTACTGGGAGCATGTACTCTGGTCAGATGAGACCAAAATTGAACTTGTTGGCTGTCACACAACACACCATGTTTGGAGGAGAAATGGCACTGCACATCACCCGAATAACACTATACCAACAGTGAGGTTTGGAGGTGGAAGTATCATGATGTGGGGCTGTTTTTCCTCTCGTGGTACTGGCAGACTTCATATCATTTGAAGGAACAATGAATGGAGCCATGTACAGAGAGATTCTTGAGATGAATCTGCTGCCATCCACCAGGATGCTGAGGATGAGACGTGGGTGGACCTTCCAGCAGGACAACGATCCAAAGCATACAGCAAAGGAAACTCGCAATTGGTTTCAGAGAAAGAAAATCAACTTGTTGGAATGGCCCAGTCAATCACCTGACTTAAACCCAATTGAACATTTGTGGAAGCATCTGAAGATCCAGATTTAAAGACAATCTGTGTAGAGGAATAGGCCAAAATTACACCTGAATACTGCAGGCGATTAGTTACTTCATACAGAAAGCACCTTGAAGCTGTCATTACAAACAAAGGCTTCTGCACTAAGTATTTAATTAATTTCAGTTAGTGTGTTCAATACTTTTTTCCTGTTTCATTCCACTTTATTACACATAACTTTATTTACATATGGACTTTAATGTTTAGATTTTTTGTCTGGATTTCTTGAGTTAATACCAAAGTCTGATGCAAACTTCACTTGAATGGCCTCATTGGAAATACATTTACTGGGAAAAATGTTGATGTGTTCAATACTTATTTCCCCCATTGTGTATATATACATACACACCGATCAGCCACAACATTAAAACCACTGACAGGTGAAGTGAATAACATTGATCATCTCGTTACAATGGCACCTGTCAAGGGGTGGGATGTATTAGGCAGCACGTGAACAGTCAGTTCTTGAAGTTGATGTGTTTGAAGCAGGAAAAAGCGTAAGGATCTGAGCGACTTTGACAGGGGCCAAATTGTGATGGCTAGACGACTGGGTCAGAGCATCTCCAAAACAGCAGGTTTTGTGGGGTGTTCCCGGTATGCAGTGGTTAGTACCTACCAAAAGTGGTCCAAGGAAGGACAACCAGTGAACCGGCGACAGGGTCATGGGCGCCCAAGGCTCATTGATGCGCGTGGGGAGCGAAGGCTAGCCCGTCTGGTCCGATCCCACAGAAGAGCTACTGTAGCACAAATTGCTGAAAATTTGAATGCTGGCTATGATAGAAAGGTGTCAGAACACACAGTGCATCGCAGCTTGCTGCGTGTGGGGCTGCGTAGCCGCAGACCGGTCAGAGTGCCCATGCTGACCCCTGTCCATTGCCGAAAGCGCCTACAATGGGCACGTGAGTGTCAGAACTGGACCATGGAGCAATGGAAGAAGGTGGGCTGGTCTGATGAAGATGGCCGGGTGCGTGTGCGTCGTTTACCTGGGGAAGAGATGGCACCAGGATGCACTATGGGAAGAAGGCAAGCCAGCGGAGACAGTGTGATGCTCTGGGCAATGTTCTGCTGGGAAACCTTGGGTCCTGGCATTCATGTGGATGTTACTTTGACACGTACCACCTACTCAAACATTGTTGCAGACCAAGTACACCCCTTCATGGCAACAGTATTCCATGATGGCAGTGCCCTCTTTCAGCAGGATAATGCGCCCTGCCACACTGCAAAAATTGTTCAGGAATGGTTTGAGGAACATGACAAAGAGTTCAAGGTGTTGACTTGGCCTCCAAATTCCCCTGATCTCAATCCGATCGAGCATCTGTGGGATGTGCTGGACCAACAAGTCCAATCCATGGAGGCATCACCTCGCAACTTACAGGACTTAAAGGATCTGCTGCTGACGTCTTGGTGCCAGATACCACAGGACACCTTCAGAGGTCTTGTGCAGTCCATGCCTTGACGGGTCAGAGCTGTTTTGGTTGCACGAGGGGCACCTACACAATATTAGGCAGGTGGTTTTAATGTTGTGGCTGATCGGTGTATATACAGTGGGGAAAATAAGTATTTCACCCCCTGTTGATTTTGTGAGTTTGCTCCCTTACAAAGAAAGGAATGGTCTATAATTTTCATGGTAGGTTCATCTTAACAGTGAGAGACAGAATATTTAAAAAAAATCCCAGAAAATCACATTATATGAATTTTAAACATTTATTTGTGTTTTATTGAGGAAAATAAGCATTTCACCCCCTAGCAAAACATGACTCAGTACTTGGTGGAGAAACCCTTGTTGGCAAGCACAGCGGTCAGACGTTTCTTGTAGTTGGTCACCAAGTTTGCGCAGATCCCAGGAGGGATTTTGGCCCACTCCTCTTTGCATCTGCAAATCCTTAGGGTTTGTAGGTTGTCGCTTGGCAACTCGAAGCTTCAGCTCCCTCCACAGATTCTCTATAGGATTAAGGTCCGGAGACTGACTAGGCCACTCCATGACCTTAATGTGCTTCTTCTTGAGCCACTCCTTTGTTGCCTTAGCCATATGCTTTGGGTCATTGTCATGCTGGAACACCCATCCACGACCCATTTTCAGTGTCCTGGCTGAGGGAAGGAGGTTCTCACCCAAGATTTCCCGGTACATGGCCCCATTCATCCTCCCCTCGATCCGGTGAAGTCGTCCTGTCCCCTTAGCAGAGAAACAGCCCCAAAGCATAATGTTTCCACCGCCATGCTTGACGGTGGGGATGGTGTTCTTGGGGTCCAAGGCAGCTTTTTTCTTTCTCCAAACACGGCGAGTCGAGTTGATGCCAAAGAGCTCGATTTTAGTCTCATCTGACCACAGCACTTTCTCCCAAGCCTCCTCTGAATCATCCAGGTGCTCATTGGCAAACTGCAGACGGGCCTGTACATGTGCCTTCTTGAGCAGGGGGGACCTTGCGGGCACTACAGGATTTCAATCCATTACGGCGTAGTGTGTTACCAATGGTCATCTTGGTGACTGTGGTCCCAGCTGCCTTGAGATCATCAACAAGCTCCAGCCGTGTAGTTCTGGGTTGTTCCCTCACCTTTCTCATGATCAGGTTCACTCCACGAGGTGAGATCTTGCGTGGAGCCCCAGACCGAGGGAGATTGATGGTCAATTGGTGTTTCTTCCATTTTCTAATTATCGCACCAACAGTTGACTCCTTCTCACCAAGCTGCTTGCCAATGGTCTTGTAGCCCATTCCAGTCTTGTGCAGGTCTACAATTTTGTCCCTGATGTCCTTAGACAATTCTTTGGTCTTGCCCATTGTGGAGAGGTTGGAATCTGATTCATTGATTGATTCTGTGGACAGTTGTCTTTTATACAGGTAACGAGTACTTAATTAGGAGTACTAATTAAGTAAGAGGACTAATCTGTGTGCCTCCTGGTCACATAACCGGTCTGTGGGAGCCAGAATTCTTGCTGGTTGGTAGTGGGTGAAATACTTATTTTCCTCAATAAAACACAAATAAATGTTTAAAATTCATATAATGTGATTTTCTGGGATTTTTAAAATATATTCTGTCTCTCACTGTTAAGATGAACCTACCATGAAAATTATAGACCGTTCCTTTCTTTGTAAGGGGGCAAACTCACAAAATCAGCAGGGGGTGAAATACTTATTTTCCCCACTGTACGTATAAATATACAGTTGTTTTTAATGAGCTATAATACACTGTCTAGAGTCTAGACCTGCGAACCTGTGGCAGGCAGTGTAATTTCCACCTTTCTGGCGAAACCCTGCAGTAGAGAGTTCCGGACACTTAAGTCTAAGGCCCCTTCCTATCCTCCTCCACCCCCCTGCAGCCCCAATGCCGCTGGCAGCGTGGAGACCCTGGATGACCGCACGGAGACGGAGTCGGTGGTGTCCGTCAGGAGGGAGAGGCCTCGGCGCAGGGAGAGCCTGGAGCAGCACGGTGAGGAGACGCCTTCTGGAATGTTCTGGGGATGCTTCTTATTTTTCATCCCGCCAGAGCCCCCCCTCAGGGCTGAGGACCCAGGCCCTGCAGTTTTACCCCAGAACTCCCCTCTGGCTCCCCGAACAAACCCAACACGTTTTACAGGCATTTCCATAAAGCTATCATCGTTCTCAGAGCCCTCCGGTCATTTTCCTCTGGAGGGGTTACAGATTTAAATTCAGTTACAAGAAAACGTCCCACCAGTCCCTGTTAGAAAGATCAGTGTGGCCGTGATGAAGAGCCCTGGCAATGCCCCAGTCCCATTGGGTATCACCGTTCTGTCCTCTGCTCTTTCCCCCGTTCCCTCAGGGCCCCGCATTAACGGGCAGAGCCGGCTGGAGCGCCACCTAGCTGGCTATGAGAGTGCTTCAACCGTCATGAGCAGCGAGCTGGACACCACCAGCTTCTGTGACTCTGATGAGGATGACACCATGAGCAGGTGGGTCAGGGCTGGGTTCAGGCCTGAGTGATGGTGAGTGATGGCTGGGTTTAGACGTGAGTGATGGTGAGTGATGGCTGGGTTTAGACGTGAGTGATGGTGAGTGATGGCTGGGTTTAGACGTGAGTGATGGTGAGTGATGGCTGGGTTTAAACGTGCGTGATGGTGAGTGATGGCTGGGTTTAGACGTGAGTGATGGTGAGTGATGGCTGGGTTTAGACGTGACGTGACGGTGAGTGACAGTCTTTTGCTGTTGTCTTTTCTTCATTGTTTTAAGAATGTTCTGGTATGATTCTGTGCACAATTTTACAAATAGGATTTTTTTTAAAGGACCTCTTCAGATAGTTGTTGTTTTTTAAATGAGTTTTACCAGTATATCATGTCCAGCTGAACAATTCCATTAGCCATTCCTGTTCATCTGCAGTAATATATTATTTCAATGATCTCTTCTCTGTAAGTAGAAGAGAAGAGACTAGGTTGAATCCTTTTAGACATCCAGTTTATGGTGCAGCTAAAGGACACCTGATAATCCGATGAGGAAGTTGAGAACCCTAATATGTTCTATTTTGACGTGAACTATCTGTATTGAATGCCTGCCCCCCCCCCCCCAGGTTCAGTGGCTCCACAGAGCAGAGCACAGCCTCTCGGCTGCTGAAGCGACACCGCAGACGCAGGAAACAGCGCCCCCCAAGGCTGGAGCGGGTAATGCAACGCACCGGTGCCGCTGAATTGATTTAAGAATGGGGTGCTTTGATTTGTGATTTGAGGGTTGGCAGATGTGCTTCTCTGCGGAGTGTTAAAAGTGACTTGGTGTGGATTTCGCTTGGGGTTTCTGTGTGCTGAAAAGTGTGAGTGTGACAGGAGATTGCTCATGGATCTTTTCAATGCGTGGTGTGTTTAGGCGTATGTTACCAGTCCCTGATAGCTTTGTTTCATTGTCGTTTTAGCAACAGTAATAGGGAAAGTGTGTGTAGTAACAAAACAAAAAACAAGAAATATTCTACTCTGTACAGATCAATAGATCTATCTTATCAACAGATTATCCAGTGCGATGAATTCTATTTTAGCTTTTTTTCCCCCGTACATCATCTCGAAAGAAATTTCCAAAAGATGTTCTAACACGTGTTGTGATGCGTTTCGCGCTGTGGCGTGATTGCTCTGTGTAGAGGTAAACAAGCTAATTTCTTCAGTCATGTATAAGAATGCAAGACGCTCAGAGGCGTGACGTACCTTGAGATGGTTAATCGAGATTTACGTTCCTTGAACTCTAACCTGCCAATGAGAAAGATTCACAGGGCAGATACTGGGGTCTGTGATTGGCTTGCTGCTCTCTGTCCCTATGAAATATATAACACAGAGGATCTTGGAGAGCTCGGACTAAAGTGGTATAGTGCATATTTTGCAGTGGGAGAGGACCTGTCACACTTCCTGTAATTGTAGCTACCTTTGGGTTACAATTTATCATAGCATCGCTCTATAATATCGGAAATTAATACTACCAGCCAATAGTAATATATGATATATGCCATTTAGCAGACGCTTTTATCCAAAGCGACTTACAGTAGTGAATGCATACATTTTTTACAGTATATGTGGCCCCAGTGGGGATTGAACCCACAACCTAAGCGTTGCCAACGCCGTGCTCTTCCAACTGAGCCACAGAGAACCACGCCAATAGCTGTTGGCATCTTTTAACTCGTGAAAGGACAGATGTCTATGACCAGTTTTGGTGCACCTCTGATGTGTACTGTGGAGTTATTTCTCCTTCGAGGGGTGTACAAATGGCTGGTGTGGTGTGTCAATGCAGTATAGGAATGGGTGATTCTGGGTTGTGTTCCCGCTGTGTTGTTACCTGGGGATAATGAATGGCGGTGTCACTTGGCCCATTGCAGGCTTCTTCATTCAGCAGTGTGACGGACTCCACCATGTCCCTCAACATCATTACTGTTACACTGAACATGGGTGAGCGCTTCCCCCTCGACACCATCTCTGTTACACTGAACATGAGTGAGTCCTTCCCCCTCAACACTATCGCTATTACACTGAACATGGGTGAATGCTTCCATTACATTACATTACATTACAAGCATTTAGCAGACGCTAACGCCAGAGCGACTTAGTTTACATTTCTTTACATACAATCCATTTATACAGCTGGATATTTTTTTACTGAAGCAATTCAGGTTAAGTACCTTGCTCAAGGGTACAATGGCAGTGTCTCACCTTGGAATCGAACCTGCAACCTTATCAATACAAGCCCAGTTCCCTAACCATTATGCTACACTGCCACCCACTGCTTCCCCCTCAACACCATCTCTGTTACACTGAACATGAGTGAGCGTTTCCCCCTCAACACCATCTCTGTTACACTGAACATGAGTGAGTGCTTCCCCCTCAACACCTTACTGTTACACTGATCATGGGTGAGCGTTTCCCCCTCAACACCATCTCTGTTACACTGAACATGAGTGAGTGCTTCCCCCTCAACACCATCACTATTACACTGAACATGAGTGAGCACTTCCCCCTCAACACCTTACTGTTACACTGATCATGGGTGAGCGCTTCACCCTCTTACTCTCTCTCTCTTTCTCTCTCCTCGTCCCTTCTCCTTCCCGTTGCTCTGGCTGGCTCTCATTCCTCACTTCCTGTTTGCCACTCTCCAGAGAAGTACAACTTCCTGGGCATCAGCATCGTGGGGCAGAGCAACGAGAGAGGGGACGGGGGCATCTACATCGGCTCCATCATGAAGGGCGGGGCTGTGGCGGCCGACGGGCGGATAGAACCGGGGGACATGCTCCTGCAGGTGAGGGGGACGGGGTCACAATTCTGCAAGTGGGTGGAGTCATGCTGCTGCAGGTGAGGGGGGCACATGATTCTGCAAGTGGGTGGAGTCATGCTGCTGTATGTGTGGGGGGTGGGGTCACAATTCTGCAAGTGGGTGGAGTCATGCTGCTGTATGTGTCGGGGCCGGGGTCACGATTCTGCAAGTGGGTGGAGTCATGCTCCTGCAGGTGAGGGGGCACATGATTCTGCAAGTGGGTGGAGTCATGCTGCTGTATGTGTGCAAGTGGGTGGAGTCATGCTCCTGCAGGTGAGGCGGGGTCACGATGCTGCAAGTGGGTGGGGTGTGGTCATGTTCCCTGCATGGGTTTGAATGGCATAGAGGTGACGCGAGAGCATAGTACAATGCCGGCAGTACATGGTACAAACAGTACTGTGCGATGTAGGCATGAGTGGCACGGTCTACCAATGAATAAGGGCTATCGACCACTCTGTGAATAATCCTGTCATCACACTTGAAAGGGGAAAAGACTAAAGGTAACACATTCTCTCCCTCCCTGTCCCTCCCAGGTGAATGATATCAACTTTGAGAACATGAGCAACGACGACGCTGTGAGAGTACTGAGAGAGATTGTACATAAGCCAGGGTGAGTCTCTGCCACATTCTGTCCTCCTAACTCCTAATGAAACGGCAGAAGAGACGCAGCGATGGCAGAATGAACAAAGGGTGAACGGGGGGGCACACAGAACCTGAATCGAAACAAGATGGCCGACAGAACACATGACCGGGCTAGAAATGCATCGCATGATCATCCCATGAATCAGAACAGTGTCTCTGTCTCAGCCACAAGTTTGGCCAGGAGCTGTGTGTTTCAGGCCGTTATCTGCTCCGTGCTCGTCCCGCACGTGTGACCGTGACCCCCCCTCTCTTCTCTTCTCTCAGACCAATCATCCTCACAGTGGCAAAGTGCTGGGACCCCTCTCCACAGGGATACTTCACACTCCCGCGCAGTGAGTCACATCCCGTCCCGTCCCGTCCCGTCCCTGTCTCTTATTAGCGCTTCTCAGTTGGCGCTTTGCAGTCAGATGGCTCCCGCCCCCCAAGGCACCATTGAACTTTTCTTATCAAAAACTTGACAATGGGCTACAGTTCCTTCTTGCTTGGATTACAGAGATTGACTCAGTGATGTAGCTGTTTAATGGTGTTCAGATCATGGGTGCATATTGTAGTGTTCTTGTTCTGTCCCCAATGTGTGTGCGCGATACACAAATAGACAGACAGCGAACAACTGGCTTCAAGAGAAGAACAGAGGCAGTGCGGAGCTGAAGGATTTTTACTCTCCTTTCTCTCAAAGACAAAGTTTGTAAAACTGAAATGATACAAAAAAGGGTACCACCAATTACATAATGCTGTCAGACATCACATGTCCACAGAATAACATAACAACATGAAAGACAAGCTACATGCAGTAATGTATGGACTATATCACTTTCAAATTATATGTAAATAACTGTATATAAAATATAAATAGCTTGTACATATTTGTAAGTAGCTTGTAACTGAATTACATAACATAGCACAGCTCAGGAATATTAATAGAAACAGTGCCAGAGTTCGTTTCTAGAGCTAGCATGAAGCTACTCTGAACAATCAACAACAGCAGTGAAGCTAGCACGTTATCCTAGCAATACACAGGGAAAAAACGTAAGGTAGCATTAGCTTAGCTTAAACAAAGTTTTGCATAGGGAAAACTAAGGTTTACCAAATTACTTCACATTTCCAAATGCATAAAATACATTTGGATACTTTTCTAAACAAGGTACTTACAAGCGATACTTTCCATGACACTATTGGACAAAGAAGTGAAGAAAATAACTGCGGAGGCGGAACATGACCGCATGCATACAAACTCACGTGTATTACAACTAGCAATGAAACTTAACAGAAGCAATTACTTTAGCGTCCACTAGAGGGGGAAAAAACACAAATAAAAGATGCAGTTCTTATAGAACATGACAGTTCTTGTATTTTTAAATATATATATTTTTTTTAATGTACTCTTAAGAACATAAGAATATTATAATGATGAAGAATACATAATGATGAGAACGGACCGTTCAGCCCGTCTAGGCTTGTCCTAATCTAAAGAGCATCTAGTACTGCATCTAGCCTCAACTTGAATAGCCCAAGTGTTTCTGCCTCTACTACCCAACCTGGCAAGATGTTCCAGGCATTGACAACTCTTCTTTACATATACCTTTGTATATATTTTTAATATATAATAATATACGCCATTTAGCAGACGCTTTTATCCAAAGCGACTTACAGTAGTGAATGCATACATTTTTGTGGCCCCAGTGGGGAATGAACCCACAACCTAAGCGTTGCCAACGCTGTGCTCTACCAACTGAGCCACAGAGAGCCATTTGTATATTTTTTTCCCTCATTTTCTCCCAATTTAGCAATTATTCCGTCTTTTCATGTCAGCTATCCCCCCCTCATATTGTGAGCTCGCTGCCATAGTCTTGAGACCGGCAGTGACAAAGGTGATGCACCGCCGCCTCCGAGCAGGAACTCGTCAAGCCGTGGCTCTGGTACACATAGAGCAACTTTTATACGCAGCGAGCTCATGGGGCGGACAGTCAAATGCCGCCCCCCAAGTGGCACTCCTGGCCAGAGCCAAACTGGCACGCCCGCTGGAATCAAACCCCGGTCGCAGTGGGACGCATCCCGGTCAGACACTCTAACCACTACGCCGCCCGGGAGGCCAATCCAGATCATGTTTAATAAAGAACCAGCAGTTTAAACCATCTGTTTCCATGAGAACAAAGATATTTAAATTCCACTGTTTTAGTAAAATGTAAGTAGAACATTTGCTTTGCTGAGGAACGTGATACGGGAACGATGTCACTAATAATAACCGTTAATAACTTATGTCTCCGTCTCTCTTCCCTCACCTTTTTACATTCTGTTCTTCCACTTCCCTCTGTCCTCCTCCTCCTCCCTCTCTCTCCACCCTCTCACTGTCTCTCTCCCCGTCCCCACTGTTCCCTCCCCTCTCTCTCTGTCTCTCACTGTCTCTCTCCCCGTCCCCGATGTTCCCTCCCCTCTCAGACGAGCCCATCCGGCCCATAGACCCGGCGCTGTGGGTCAGCCACTCGGTCGCCCTCACCGGGGTGTATCCCCCGTACCCCGGCAGCTCCTCCCTCAGCACCGTCACCTCCGGCTCCTCCGTCACCGAAACCGAGCGTGAGTCTCCCGTCTGTCTGTCTGCGCCCCCCTCACCCCAAGCCTCACACTTTAATCTCTTGTCTTTTTGTGTCTCTGCCTGCCTGTCTGCCTGCCTGCTTGCCTGCCTGCCTGCTTGCCTGCCTGCCTGCCTGTGTCTACCTGCCTGCCTGCCTGCCTGCCTGTGTCTATCTGCCTGCCTGCCTGTGTCTATCTGCCTGTCTGCCTGCCTGCCTGCCTGTGTCTATCTGCCTGCCTGCCTGTCTGTCTGTCTGTATTTCTGCCTGCCTGCCTGTCTGTCTGTCTGTATTTCTGCCTGCCTGCCTGTCTCTCGCTGTCTCACTCTGCTATGTTCATGTTCTTTCTTGGTCTGTGTCCGCGTGTTCCATCCTCATACAAGCCGTTTGAGCATGTCCTTTTTCCCCCTCAATGCCTGTGTCTGCTTGTGCCTCTACTTCCTGTTGCATAGTAATTTTTTTCTCTCTCTCTCTCTCTCTTTCTCTCTCTCTAGGCTTTGATGATTTCAACCTGTCCCTGCACTCAGACATGGCATCTGTGGCCAAAGCCATGGCGTCCCCTGAGTCCGGCCTGGAGGTCAGAGACCGAATGTGGCTGAAAATCACCATCCCCAATGCCTTCCTGGGTGAGAGATCTGGAGACGAGCGGAGGGGGGATATTTATTTAGACAGAATGCAGAGGAGGAGCTCATAAAGGGAAGAAAGTGTAGAGGCTGTTAGTGAGGCAGAACCCAGAGACAGGCTGATAATAGTGTGGAGAGGGGTGGCAGGAGTTAAGGTTCTCTTGTCTTTCTTTCCATCCTACATGTATACGTGTCTGTGTCCGTCCGTGTATATGTGTGTCCGTGTCCGTGTGTGTGTGTGTGTGTGTGTGTGTGTGTGTGTGTGTCCGTACGTGTGTGTCCGTACGTGTGTGTCCGTACGTGTGTGTCCGTACGTGTGTGTCCAGGCTCGGATGTGGTGGAATGGCTGTACCATCACATCGAGGGTTTCCAGGACAGACGTGAGGCGCGCAAGTACGCCAGCAACCTCCTGAAAGCAGGCTTCATCCGCCACACCGTCAACAAGATCACCTTCTCCGAGCAGTGCTACTACATCTTCGGGGACTTCAGCGACTGCGAGAACTGTGAGTGACAGAACCGTGCGGTGCCCGTGATGCGATTGGTGAAGGAGAGGTCATGGGGCACTAAGCATTTGAACGGCCTCATTTTCTTTTTTTCTTTTTTAAATTTGTTTCTGATTTTATCCAATTTTCTCCCAATTTGGTAGCCAATTAGACCCGCTATTTTTACGTCAATCCCCCCCTAGTAATGTGAGTTCGCTGCCGTAGTCCTGCGACCGGTAGTGACGAAGCGAAGTGACGCCTCTTACGAGACGGCACCCGCAGCCCGTCGACCGTAACCCAGTACTACAGGGCCACTCTTATACGCAGCGAACGTCACGTCGGCTCCCCTCCCCCCTCCCTGGGGCAGACAGCCAATCGCCGCCCCCTGGTGGCACTCCCAGCCAGAGCCGACACTTGGCGAGACGGGGAATTGAACCCCGGTCTCCGTGGCCAGCGTCGGACGTTGTAACCACTGGACCACGCGGGAGGCCGAACGGCCTCATTTTCGAGGGCGAAGTCAACAGCATGCTATGAATGATTTTGTGGCACTAACCGCATGGCATTAGAACTGAACTGTGGTACTGAACAGGTGCCCTTCTAAAAGGGCACTCCGACCATAATCCATGATCTCATGACGCACTACTTACTATACGATCTTGTCGATCCATCCATTGGATGGATGGATTGTTGATACTTTCGCGTTTATCTCTGTTTCCATGTGAGCCGTGAGCGTCCAAATGGCAAATATAATGGGAGTCAATGCGTCGGAGAGGTTAAGTTGATGTTGCAGAGGATGTTGCGTACCTGGCACAAAAATCTAACTCGCCACCGCAGCGCAGCATGTCGCGTAGATGTTGCGCGGCATTGATTGGTTGGTTAACGAGTGGAGGCGGAGGTGTCATAGTCATAGTTCGTCGAGCTAGTACATCATTTTTTTACATTTTAAGCATTTAGCCAGACGCTCTTATCCAGAGCGACTTACCAGATGTGCATTAATGCATGGTAAGAGCAATCATAGTTTGCACAGGAGATCGGTGCAGTAATACAGCGATAGACATCGTTGTTGGCAGCTGCATACCATACCTGTATATATCTATGTTAACGTTAGGTAAGCAAAACTATCGATATCTATCTAGCTAGCAACCTGGTATCACGGCCAAATAAAGCTAGCTAACAGTAGCTAACGATATAGATGGCTAGCATCATTTGTTCGACACGGTATAAAATTAACCAGCTTCAGGAATGATTGGCTGAAGAAGTTTGAAGGTACAGGAGTTTCCCTGCTTTCATGAAAACTTTACCGACCTTGTTCAATACACTGACGCCTACTAGTGTACAGAAGTGTAAGGACACCATGTCACATAGGTTGTGCAGAAGTATAAATTGCAGAGTGCTTACGACATGTTGCATTGCCTGAACCGCAAAGATGTCGCACAAGGTTTGCTGAACCATGTAGAGGCCTTTAGTAGTGCGTCATGAAATTATGGATTATGGTCAGAGTGCTCCTTTAAGGAGTGCCATGATCCTTATTATCATTCCTTGTAAATGGGTTTAACTGGATCAGTACTTGAGTGCAGAACCAGGTATTGCTGCTTTTAGCCCTTGCGCTAGTTACAAAAACTAGGATGACATCACTGATCTTCCTCTTCCTCCTCCTCCTCCTCCTCAGACATTGCCAACCTGTCCCTGAATGACAACGATGGATCGAGTGGCGCGTCTGACCAGGACACGTTAGCCCCCCTGCCTCTCCCGGGAGCCACGCCCTGGCCCATGATGCACGCCTTCCCCTACCAGTACCCCCACCCTTACTCCAGCCAGCCGCCGCCCTACCATGAGCTCTCCAGCTACAGCTACGCTCCAGGGAGCACGGGCAGCCAGCACAGTGAAGGTGAGAGAGAGCTTGCCCCATTGACTGGATTTTATTTTCATTCATGATTCATCCATCACACCTGTCCTCTGATTGGTGTTCATGTCTATCCCAGCTGTCATCTGATTGGTGTTCATATCTATCCCAGCTGTCATCTGATTGGTGTTCATGTCTAACATTACATTACATTTTAATTATTTAGCAGACGCTCTTATCCAGAGCGACTTACAAGATGTGCATTAATACATGGTAACCCAGCTGTAGTCCCTTAATTATCCCAGCTGTAATCTGATTGGTGTTCATATCTGTCTCCGCTTTACTCTGATTGGTATTGATGTTAAATCCAGTTTCAGTCTGATTGGTGCTCCTATATATACCAGCTACAGTCTTATTGGTGTTCATGTCTATCCGAGCACCAGTCTGATTGGTGTTCATGTCTATCCGAGCTCTCGTCTGATTGGTGTTCGTGTCTATCCGAGCTGTCGTCTGATTGGTGTTCATGTCTATCAGAGCGCCAGTCTGATTGGTGTTCATGTCTATCCGAGCACCAGTCTGATTGGTGTTCATGTCTATCCGACCCAGCTGTAGTCCCATATTTATCCCAGCTGTAGTCTGATTGGTGTTCATGTCTATCAGAGCCCCAGTCTGATTGGTGTTCATGTCTGTCCGAGCGCCAGTCCGATCGATGTGTCTCTGTCTCAGGGAGCCGGAGCAGTGGATCGACGCGGAGCGAGGGAGAGCGACGCAGAGGGGGTAAAGGAGGAGGGGGCAGCACGGCGGGAGGCGCCGGGGAGGAGAAGTCCCCGGGCGGGGGAGGGCCGGACTCCCGCTCGGGCAGCGGCAGCGAGTCCGAGTACTCCACCCGCAGCAGCATACGGCGGGACCACGGCTCGGCCACGCCCAGCGAGCACAGCCACCTCAGCCAGCGCTCCCACCACCGGGCCCCGCCCGCCCACCTCCCCTACCCCCCCGGCATGCCCATCCCTTTCAACCCCATGATGCTCATGATGGTCCCCCAACACCCCCACGCCCACCCCCATCCCCACCCTCACCCTCACCCCCACCCCCACGCCCACCCCGGCCTGGGACCCCCTCACCCCCAGCACCCGTCCCTGCCCCCGTCCTCCACCCCCGGAGGCCCACCCGGCGCTCCCCCGACCCGCGACCTGGGCTCCGTGCCCCCTGAGCTCACCGCCTCCCGGCAGTCCTTCCACCTGGCCATGGGCAACCCCAGCGAGTTCTTCGTGGACGTCATGTAGAGAGAAGCTGTCCTGCCAGTCGACTCCCAGAGCAGAGGATGCAGAGAGCCTGCAGTCTGTTCTTTTTATTTTTGTTTGTTTTTTACATTTTAATTCGAGGGCCTTCAGATGAGGACGAAGCTTCTGAAGCTTTTACCGTTAAAACTAGCCACTAGGACTTTTCTGTTACTGCTTTTTTTGTGTGTGAGACAAACCCCCTTTTTTGACTGCCCATCCATGTGCCTTATTTTACAATAACCGTATGAAATATGAAACACAACCAATGACGTGACTTCTTACCTCATTAATTCCTCCAGGACAAAGCATGCAGGGAAAGGGTCGTGCGTGAGACGGCAGCTCGCTGCGTCCGTCTGGAACTGGAGCCCTTTCTCCCTCCTCAGGGAAGGGTTTCGTGGCCTGACCGCAACGCAACCGCAGTGAGAAGCGTTCGGCATCGGGAGAGTTGCGACACAAGCGAAACTGCAAGAAATGTATTTTCAACCGCTGGCTCAGTCGCCTTGTATCACTGAGATTTACTTATCTGTCCAACTATGGTCTTTTTTTTCTTCTTCCTCCATCTCTGTTACACAAACCACAGTAGTGAATCTTTGGTTGGCAAACTGGATTAAAGTGGTCCGGAGATAGAGTCGAATGTTAATGAGCTGATTTGATACAAACATTGCAAAAGCAATCAACCAAAATTGTTTATGACGTGGTAGGAGCGTGGAAAGACATGGCTGCCAGGAACAGGGTTTGACAAAATTTGGTTTTTTGGGGGGGTTTGGAAGACGTGAAATGCTTTAGGACAGGGTTGTCCAAACTTGGTCTTGGGGAACCTCTCTTGGTTTTTATTTCAATCTTTATAATGTCTTTAAACAACAGGTGCATACAGATTTGGCCTACTACTTTATTGCTGGTTGTATTTTCTTTGATTTCCACAGGCAGATGGCAGTTTCAGTAATCAGGTGTCTACATATTTAGTATTTATGATTCCAGTGTGTTAGGATTTCCTGTTCCCTGTCTTATCAATCAATGTAGAAAATGTAACTTCTTTATAAGGTAGTGTAAAGGGAGCACGTCACATTATTAGCCTTACCCGATCAGTTGGCAAGACTGAATAAACATGCTACTCGCATATGTACAATGTGCTCTTCACAGACCAGTTGATTTTAGATGGATGATTCATACAACAGATCAGCAGGTCATTGCACTTGTATAAATGCAGATTAGAAGGTTCTTACACTTGTGTAAATGCAGAGATTACCAGGTCATTGCACTTGTATAAATGCATAGATTAGCAGGTTATTACACTTGTATAAATGCAGAGATCAGCAGGTCATTGCACTTGTATAAATGCAGAGATCAGCAGGTTATTACACTTGTATAAATGCTGAATTAGCAGGTCATTTCACTTGTATAAATGCATTTTTAGTTGGAATGGAAACCAGCACAACCAGTTTTGTAAGACCAAATTTGCGCAGCCCTGCTTTTTTAGGTGCTGTTTTAAAATCAAATGTTTTAAAGAATATTATGAAGTGGGATGTTAGTGTTTTGTGGCTGATAGTTTATACTTTTTTTTATTATTGTACAGTGAACACACTGCATTTTTATACTGAAACGTAAAGTTAAATTCCAAGGCACTGATTTGATCCAGGTGGAGTGAGTGAATGAATTTTTTTGTGACTTTATGTACCATGTGTAAAACCGTATGCTTAGACACTAAATGACTCAGTTGCAGTTCATGAAGGCATCCTTGTTGTCTTTGAGACTGAAGTTGGGGAGCAGTGTTGTTATTTCTGTCATGTTTGCAGAAGTAATGGCCAATACATGCTCTAATTGTAAGCACAGATAGAACAAGGGGAGGCTATTCAGGTACTGATTCCTCAAAAATAGTCTTAAAGGGCATCTGGGATTGTTCTGTGAAAAAATGAAACCCAGTGAAAACGCTTGTGTGGATGTATGAAGCATTTGAATCCTCTTTCTAAGGACAGTGCCATTTGTTTGGTGTGTGCTTGGATACGTCCAGTACTTATCCCGAGGGTTGGCTTACAACCACCTTATAAAACAAAGATTTTTTACTTTTACAGGTATTTCAGATTTCTCCCCCCATGTTCTCCCAATTTGGTGGGCATTTGTACCCTCTTCAAGTTCAACTACCCCCCCCCATACTGCAAGTTTACTGCTACAAATCTGGGACCAGGCAGTGCCAAAAGCGCTGAACCGCATCCTCCGCAACGGAACACGCCAAGCCGTCAACTGTAACTCCGCGACACACAGAGCCGCTTGCACGCATCAAACGTATGCCAGCTTCCTTCCCCCTGGGGATGGACAGCCAATCGCCACCCCCGAACGGGACTCCCGGCTCAAATCCAGCCTGCATTGGGCAACCTGCACTTACACCAAGTGCCTTTACCTGTTGTGCCACTCAGGAACACTTCTGATGAATTTCAGGTTCTTATTAGGGTATGCGTGTTAAATTGTGCGTTGTCTTTATTTTGCCTTGCATTTTTTTAGAGAGCAGCACTAGGTGTCCTAAAAACAAAGAGGACTGCATATTTGTATCCATTTGTATTGAACTAAGTGTACACAATATCACATGGGGGTAGGGGGGCAGGCACTATCAATGACACTATCTGGTTCAGGTCACAAAAAGAGACCTGAAATAAATGGCCCAAAAAAAACCCCACCCCTCATCTAACCAAACGCACTCCAGCACGGTACGGTGCAGTGGACAAGGGTGAAAACGACCCCTGAACCTTCCCTCGCTAAGTGAAGGGAGAACAACCTCCTCTGTTCGTAATTCGGATAAATCCTCGTACGCCATTGCAAATGTCACGGCTGGAGCTGCGATGTGAAATGCATGTTGACCGGTGTGGTCATTTCTCCTTGGCAATGTAGCATGTTCCACTGGGCGATCCAGAGCGGAGTGGGTATGCTCAGGTGTGCGTGCTGCAGGGGATGCCGGCCTGAGTCCAAGACGAGACTTGAGCATGATTTAAAAGACGAAAAAAAACATACGTACACCAGCTTGGGAGAGGCGCTGCATAAAACAATACATTTTATAACAGTTGTAATTGAGCAGTCATCTATATTCATTGAATGTTATGGAATGCCTTATTATAGTAAATTAGTTTTCAAGGGCTTTGTAAAGTCATAGGGTTCTTGTATAGTTGCACTTGCATGTGTGGGGCCTTCTGGTCCTATTGTGGTGAATCAGGGCCTCCGATGTTTTGCTCACTTGTAACCGGTTACTCACCGTTGGGTTACTGTGTGCGTGCCTGAGGATTTGAGAGCGTGGAATTGGTTGTTGAGGTACAGAAAAGAGGGGAGGGGAAGAGGCTTGTCCCAAAAAAAAGGTACTTTGGGAATGCCAGAGGAGGTGCGACCGATATAAGGGGGCTTGCTTTTGAATAGGTTATGCAGCTGTGATACTCACCCCTGCCCTCTTTTTTTTATATTTTTGAAGTTCACATTATATATAAATATATATAATCAAAAAGATAAAGGTGCTAAATGAAGAGAATCGTGTCCATGTTTCAAAGTACTACATAGTACTGCTGCCTTGTGAATTCCTTTTTTGTTTCCCCAATTATTTTGCCACTTTTACAGTATTTGAAATAAATTGTACTAGATCCAAATGAGTTTGAGTATCCTCTTGATTTATTTTGTAGAAATGTGAATGATTGAGATGGCACTAATGTCCAGAGGTGGAAAGTACTCAAGTAAAGTACTTGAGTAGTTTTTTTGAGGATCTGTACTTTTACAGTATTTTAAAAATGCTATACTTTTACTTAAAATTTACAAATGAGTAAGAGTAAATTAAATTCAGGTTTTTGTTTTGCACACCACACTGAAAACAGCACGGTAGCATTGGGACTGTTCGCTAACTCCAGAAGATGGATGCAAGCTGCCGTTAAAACCCAAAGAAGAAGAAGGGACTGTTTGCTATTCGCTAACAGGTCCAGAATCACTTCCGCATTTTTGTTCCTTGGTTTAGAGCGGCAAACCAAAAAAACGCCAAAAATTTACGTTTGTGCAGTAGCTGATCCACAAAATTGTGATGACAGAAAATGGATGTGTCTGGTGATGATTCTGTTGCGGAGCCTGTTGCTAGCAGCTCTACTAGCTCGTCTGGCAAAGGAGATAATGAAACTGAGCATCCCTGGCCACATCTTAAAAAGCTGTTCAGTGTCAAAGACAAGAAGAAGAAAAATGGTAACTTCATAATGCAATGTAAGCTCTGCCTCCCTCAGCTGGTCAAGGTATCTGCTTACAAGAACTCATCATCTAACCTGCGGAAACATGTTAAGGTAAGTTTAATGATTCCGTCATGTTTAAATGATTTAAACATAACTTGTTATCACCTCAACTTGTTATTCATATCTGAATGATAATGGGTTCTATGGTAGCCTTAGCCTACCTGGAGAATGCGGTTCCTCTCTGTTAGAGGCGATGATGATGATAATAAAATTTGATATTTATAGGGATATGATTGGGTTTCAGTTGTTCTTGTCTCATATACTGCTGTATCTTGTCTCGTGGGTGACTAGAGTTTATAGTTTATCCACCTTTTTTTATAATGGCATGAGAGCTGCTGCAGACATTTATAGTTTACCCACCTTATTATTATTATTTTTTACCACTACAGCCCTGGATATAGCTGTTTGTTTGGAATGAGAGAGAAAATACAGATTTTAAGATTTGAGAATTCCCATTGTTTAATTCTATTTTTCTGTGTCCAATTATGCACACTTAAGTTAACCTTCTCCTCGACGAACTCAATAGGCTACTTTTTTTACTCATTCTTCAGTAATTTCCTGGACAGTGGGGGAGGAGCAGCCATTGTAGTAGGTGTACTTGGTCAGAGACAGGTCCTTGGGAGTGGGACTAAGGGTGCCGCTGGTGGGGTAGTGGTTTTGTTTCCCTTTCACGCGATCCTTGATTCTCTTAAAGAGGACGTAGAACAACTCGATAACATTCAGCAGCAGGGACACCAGAGACACCACCAACATGAAGATGATGAAGACCGTCTTCTCTGTGGGACGGGAGATGAAGCAATCGACCACGTGCGGGCAGGGATCCCTCTCGCAGGTGTAGACGGCGGCCAGCGTGAACCCGTATATGTACCACTGTATCATCAGGAATCCCACCTCGAAGATGGACTTGAAGAAAATACTCACAATGTAGGTTGTGAAGAGGGCACCCTTCATTTTGATCTTCCCGTGCTCCTCCAGCCCGTGCTTGAACTTTTTCAGCTCAATCTTCTTCAGCGGTATGTCCACATCACCACCGTCGTTCTGCACCGCCTTCAGCTCCTCCTCCTTCCTGTTCAGCTTCTGCTCCTTGCGCATCAGGTAGAACACATGTGCTTGGTAGAGGAGCGTCGGCATGAAGACGAAGATGATCTGCAGGACCCAGAGGCGGACATGGGAGATGGGGAAGGACTTGTCATAGCAGACGTTCTTGCAGCCGGGCTGCTTAGTGTTGCACTGAAAGGCCGACTGCTCGTCCCCCCAGGCGGACTCCACAGCTGTTCCCAGGACCAGGATCCGGAAGATGAACAGGACAAAGAGCCAGACCTTTCCTACAGCGGTGGAGTCGGCCTGGACCTTGTAGAGGAGTCTTTCTAAAGCGCTCCAGTCACCCATCTTGAGAGAGACCTAGCTGCAATCGGGACATCGGATTTTAAGATTAGACATAATGCATTCAAACAAAAATGCACAAAAAAGCATGCATGCAACTGGGTTTGCGGCACTAGGAGTGTTTTGTAGATAATCAAAACTGCTGTGGCTAATTTCACTGTAATCCCTGTTGATAGAGCACATTCCCACTTACAAGCGAAATGTTTTATGTGACCATCTTCAAAGCTTCTCAGACCTATATACCAAATAAAAGCATGCAGGTACTGAAACAACCATTTGAAACTAAACAAGTACATCTTTCTCATGAATTAGTGTAAATCCTTTGATTTAGCCATATGATTGATTTTTATCCATAGTTCTTTAGCATGACAAATGGGACTTGAGCACAACACGTGAATTTATGTTATGTTATGTTACAGTGAAAAACAAACTGCAGGAATGATGTTTAGTCCACTTTATGGAAATGTTATGTGTTGTGAAGGCAACCTGGTAACTGTGACAGACCTTCTAGACGCCCATGTCAGGGGACTTGTGCTTCCAAAAAGGTAATGATGTTAAAGAGAAAACATGTTTTTTGTATTAGCATTTCATTCATCCTGCTTACAGGCAGCTTTCGGCATTTTGCATACGACATTTTTACATTGGCTGTCACTGTCGGTGTCCTAGTCGGTTATATGCAATCGGCTCCACAAAGTAATGACATGAAAGTGGGTCACATTCACACCGGCAATTTCAAGTTTACGATGTTTTACAAGTGTTGACGAGCTTGACTTCACTGCTTCTTTTGAAAACCAGAAGTAAATAAAGCTTGAAAGTTTGAACTTCCAAAAAAAAACAAAACAAAAAAAACACCCATCCCTCTTGCTCCTCCCTCTTCAGGCACATACAATTCGCATTCCAAAAGTAGAAAGAAAATACAACAATATATCAAATAATTAAATCTATGTGATCCATGGAGGATACAAAATCCAAATAAGAAAGAATATTCATATTATTCGGCATCTTTTAAATCATACTCCCGTGTTGATTATTTCTTAATTTCCATGTCTCTACTTTCTATAGATTGTCCCCACCATCACTAATATACAATATACAACGATCCATTAGCTGGAGCTTACATCCTAAATGGCTAGGGAATTCCGACTTCATTGCTTTCCTGGGTGAGCAAATAGATTTTTTTCGATTAATACTACTCAGACATCAGCCTCGATTAGATGGGAAGCTTTCAAAGCATATATAAGAGGACAAATAATTAGTTTCACTAGTTTCAGAACTAATACATTGAAACAGAAAGGATCAAAATGGTTTTGTAAAAATCGCCATGGGCTCCATAATATTAGGAAGGTACTTAATCTAATCCACATACCTGAAAGAACTCCAGACACAGCAATCCTGTCAATTGATGCAGAGAAGGCATTTGACAGAGTTGAGTGGCTCTACTTAATGGAGGTGTATAAAAAAAGTTTTGGGTTTGGTAATTACTTTTGTAGGTGGATGGAAATCTTGTTTGCTGATTCCTCAGCAGAGGTCTGCACGAATAATCTAATATCTCAGCCCTTTAAATTTACACGAGGAACTAGGCAAGGTTCGCCAATCTCAGCTTTACTTTTTGTAATTACCATAGAACCTCTTGCAATAGCGACCAGAGCTCACTCTTCTATTGCAGGTATTAAAACAGGGGAGTTAGAACATCGCATTGCACTATATGCAGATTATACTTATTTTTTTTTCCTTACAGAGCTTGAAAAATCAATACCTTACCTTTTGGAGCTGATTACCAATTTTGGTGGATTCTCTGGCTTTAAAGTAAATAAAACTAAATCATCTATTCTATTTCTGAATGAACAGGAGAGGAGAAATCCAGTGATACAATACCCAGAGGTGTAGCCTGCGCTCGAAAGGGTTTAGTCTGTGACCGTGACTCTCTTCCTGCTCCAGCCCCTATTTCGGAATGAACACACTCAAAAAAATGATTCAGGCCCCTAAAAAAAACATGGACTTGAGATTCACGGTCAAGTTCTAAAACGTCAAGTGCGAGCCCCTCGATTGGCTTGCTGCTCTGTGCACCACTTGTCTTCCTTCACGTACCGGACTGTGTTATTGCTCATTTTATTTCACCGGCTTACAATCTGAGCAGACTCATTCAAATACAGGGTTGCCGCATTTTTGTCAGACCATCTTGACGCATACTAAATTCGAGGCTCGACTATCGAGGACGCCTACTGGTGTATTAGCATTTCATTCATCCTGCTTACAGGCAGCTTTCGGCATTTTGCATACGACATATGCGGTTATATGCAGATATTTGCCTTGCCTGCCTTGTCAACAGGCCGTTAGGGGGCCCCCGAGGGCTGACAAACTTTACCCCACAGCAATGTCCTTTTTTTTTTTTTTTTTTTTTTTTTAAGATTAGAACGTTGTATTTAATTGCTTGACATATAAAGTGACCAGCTGGATCACGACAGCAATGTCTCAAAATGTGGCAACCGCAGACAGTGACTGCAGCAACCTTGGCTTAAACAACCAATGGGTTTGCAATGACATCTCAGTTGGAAACCTCCCTAAAGGGGGCCCCATGTCACTCTCCTGTTGACGTTCTCTTGTCGCCAAATTTGAATGTCAGTCGAATTCATCCAGAAATAATTAATTCAAAAATATGAAGAGGAGCTATGTTTCTGGAAGCGAGAAAAGAAAGAAACAAAAAGAAGACGAGGAAAAAAGAAAGAAATACAGTGGTAAGTGGAACAGATAATGGCAGATAATTATGATTAAGTATAAAATAACTGAATGCTGAACAAATAAACACCATGCTAGCATTTTACCAGGAGACTGGAGAACGATGCTAAGCTAGCGGCGTTAGACAAATAGTGTTTATTAAGTTTCACGTTTTTTGTTAGTTCACAGTTTGTGCTAGTAGTTAGTAGTTAGACAGCTACGTTTGATGTTTTTACATACTGTGCACCCTGAAAGTTGAATGTTTTGTGTCATTAGCCAGCCACTGGTTACCGTGTCTTGCTGTTTTACAATTACATTCGCTAGTTCAGTGTTTCTCAAATAGTGGGGCGCGAAATACATAAACTGGTCTCAGCTTTTTTTCGCGTAGCACCCCCCGGTCCGCGAAATAAACGCGGACTGGTCTCAGCTTTTTTTCGCGAAATGTTTTCTTCTTCCTAGGGGGGGCGTAACAGAAAATAATTGAGAAGCACTGCGCTAGTTAGACATAGCTAGCTAGTAGCTAGTTAGCTAACGTGTAGCTTGCTGGCCGGATAATGTTAGCTAGCTAGCAGAGCTGGACCACTAAGGTTATATCACTTTATCTCTCCTCAGGATCATTATGTAAGTTTCTGACAGCAAAAGGGAAGGATGAAGTGCCCCCTCCAAATGCTGATAATGAAAACTGTAAGTTCAGTATTACACTTTAATTGATAACATGCCATGCCCTCTAAAGATTCTTTATGACAATATATACCTGTTTTTTTTGTCATATCAGTTCCGTCAATGTCCACCTCCAGTGAGACTGAGACAGGAACACCTGACCATCATAAAGATGAAGCGTCACCCTCTACCTCAAGCAGTAGCATCACCACCACTACAAAATGCTTGACCACATCAGAAGACCCTGCACAATGGCCAAGTGTCCTAGACCATACTGAACTGTGCTCAATAGTAACAAGAGGACCTATACAGGTCAAAGATATAGTCATCCCCCAGAATTCTGAGAAAAATCCACGTAGATTCACAAAGGAACACTACAAAATGGTCATGAAAAATGGGAGAAGATACAACGAACATGGCTTCTGTATTCAGTTAGCACAGACTCAGTCTTCTGTTTTGCATGCAAACTTTTTGGAAAACTGGACAATGCACTAACCAAAGGAGGATTTAGACATTGGAAGAACCTAGCTAGTAATTTAAAGGAACATGAGTATTCAAAGACACACATTACAAATATGAAGAGTTGGCATGAACTCCAGATGAGGCTCAAAACTAAAACAGCCATTGATCAGATCAACCAGGATTTTATGTACCTTGAGATACAGCACTGGAGAGGTGTAATACGCCGAGTGATTGCCATAATATGTCACCTAGCTGAAAGGAACCACGCTTTGAGAGGGCATACAAATGTCCTATATGACCCACATAATGGCAATTTCCTATCACAGGTCGAATTGATGGCACAATTTGACCCAATCATGAACGAACATTTGAGGAGGATTCAAAACAAAGAAACAAAGGTGCACTACCTCAGCAACCAAATTCAAAATGAAATCATAGAACTAATTGGAGACAAAATAATTGACGAGATAGTCAGAAAGGTGAAAAAAGCAAAGTACTTCTCCGTCATAATGGACTGTACTCCCGATATTAGCCACACTGAACAACTTTCTGTTGTCTTGAGAGTGGTGAACTGCGAGCTATCAGTTGGTGCATCTATCTGTGAACATTTTGTAGGATTTATTGATGTTCAAGACACCACTGGAAAAGGTTTGTGTGACACACTTCTGGAGAAGTTGGACAGACTCAACTTGAACATTCCAGACTGCCGTGGACAGTCCTATGATAATGGGAGCAACATGATGGGACATAGACAAGGGGTTCAAGCAAGAATATTGCAACTGAATGAGAAGGCAATGTGTGTCCCATGCAGCAGTCACACTCTTAATCTGGTTGTAGCAGATGCAGCTAAATCTTCAGTAGTCTCCATCTCCTTCTTTGGTGTTCTCCAGAGATTGTACAATCTTTTTAGCTCCTCTGTGCAAAGCTGGGCAGTTTTACAGGAACATGTTAAGCACTTAACAGTAAAACCTCTGTCAGCGACCAGATGGGAGGCCAGGATTGACAGTGTGAAAGTGGTGCGTTACTACCTGCCAGAGATCATACAAGCATTGTCTGCTCTCCAAACCCTCTCAGTGCAGAAGAAGGACTCAGAGACAATGTCCACAGCTACCAGCATAAAGGGTGAACTCATGACATGGAGGTTTGTACTGTGCACTGTAATCTGGTACAACATATTGTATCAGATCAATCACGTCAGCAAGATTCTGCAGAGCCCCAGTGTTTCTCTTGAAACACTTAAAAGAGAAACAAGTGCAGTGAGAGTATATCTGGACAATTTCAGAAAAAAGTGGACTTGCTGCCTCTCAAACTGATGCTAGAGAGATAGCAGAAAACCTAGAGATTGACAGGATATTTCCTGAAAAAAGACAGCGGAAAACAACCCAGCAGTTCCTGTATGAGGGCAGGGAAGAAACTCAATCCACTCCAGATGAGCACTTTAACAGAGAGTTTTTTCTGCCCCTAGTGGACACAGCCCTCAACAGCTTGAATGACAGGTTTTCAAAACTGGAAGATGTTTATGTCCTTTATGGTTTTCTGTTCTCAAAAGAAAATATGTCAAAGGCCATTCTGAGTGGCAAACTTGCAGACAACTGTAAGAAACTGGAGAAGACACTACACGACATAGATTCTGAGGATTTGGTTCTGGAGGTCAGGGCTGCTGTCCATGCCTTTCCTGATGATGAATCTTCCTCTCCAAGAGAGATGCTTGATTACATTTACAAGGAACAGCTTCTGGATCTCTATGGAAACCTCAGCATTGCCCTTCGTCTGCTATTAACTCTTCCAGTCACTGTTGCCTCTGGAGAGAGAAGCTTCTCAGCTTTAAAACTAATCAAAACCTATCTCAGGTCAACCATGTCCCAGGAGAGACTTTCAGGACTGGCTCTTATTTCAATAGAGTGCAATGTGCGAAGGTCTTTGGATCTGGAGGACATAGTGGCAGCATTTGCACTATTCAAGGCCCGTAAGAAGCAATTGTAAAATCAATGCTTTATGTGTTGATGAGCACTGTGTCACACCTCACCTTTAAGTTTTGTTTTGTCATGTTTATGATGGTCAGGTTTTATTTTTAAAAGTCTCACTTTAACGTATCTTGTTCTGAGCTGTTTTGTATTCACCACATCACCAGTAAAATATTTGAACTGTGATCCTGTCTCTGAGTCGTGCAATTGAGTCCTCATCCAAGTGGTTGTTACTTACACACTGACCTTACATGTGTACACAGAACTCAGATAGATTAGGGCTGGACCAAGCATACATTTTTCATTGGTGTCACATTATTTATAACATAATGGTGATGAACGCTGGTTGGAGGGGCCCCCTGGGAATTTTTGCCTAGGGCCCCACCAGACTCTAGCAACGCCCCTGGTTATATGCAATCGGCTCCACAAAGTAATGACATGAAAGTGGGTCACATTCACACCGGCAATTTCAAGTTTACGATGTTTTACAAGTGTTGACGAGCTTGACTTCACTGCTTCTTTTGAAAACCAGAAGTAAATAAAGCTTGAAAGTTTGAACTTCCAAAAAAAAACAACAAAAAAAAACCACCCATCCCTCTTGCTCCTCCCTCTTCAGGCACATACAATTCGCATTTCAAAAGTAGAAAGAAAATACAACAATATATCAAATAATTAAATCTATGTGATCCATGGAGGATACAAAATCCAAATAAGAAAGAATATTCATATTATTCGGCATCTTTTAAATCATACTCCGTGTTGATTATTTCTTAATTTCCATGTCTCTACTTTCTATAGATTGTCCCCACCATCACTAATATACAATATACAACGATCCATTAGCTGGAGCTTACATCCTAAATGGCTAGGGAATTCCGACTTCATTGCTTTCCTGGGTGAGCAAATAGATTTTTTTTTCGATTAATACTACTCAGACATCAGCCTCGATTAGATGGGAAGCTTTCAAAGCATATATAAGAGGACAAATAATTAGTTTCACTAGTTTCAGAACTAATACATTGAAACAGAAAGGATCAAAATGGTTTTGTAAAAAATCGCCATGGGCTCCATAATATTAGGAAGGTACTTAATCTAATCCACATACCTGAAAGAACTCCAGACACAGCAATCCTGTCAATTGATGCAGAGAAGGCATTTGACAGAGTTGAGTGGCTCTACTTAATGGAGGTGTATAAAAAAGTTTCTTGTTTGCTGATTCCTCAGCAGAGGTCTGCACGAATAATCTAATATCTCAGCCCTTTAAATTTACACGAGGAACTAGGCAAGGTTCGCCAATCTCAGCTTTACTTTTTGTAATTACCATAGAACCTCTTGCAATAGCGACCAGAGCTCACTCTTCTATTGCAGGTATTAAAACAGGGGAGTTAGAACATCGCATTGCACTATATGCAGATTATACTTATTTTTTTCCTTACAGAGCTTGAAAAATCAATACCTTACCTTTTGGAGCTGATTACCAATTTTGGTGGATTCTCTGGCTTTAAAGTAAATAAAACTAAATCATCTATTCTATTTCTGAATGAACAGGAGAGGAGAAATCCAGTGATACAATACCCAGAGGTGTAGCCTTCCTGCTCCAGCCCCTATTTCGGAATGAACACACTCAAAAAAATGATTCAGGCCCCTAAAAAAAACGGACTTGAGATTCACGGTCAAGTTCTAAAACGTCAAGTGCGAGCCCCTCGATTGGCTTGCTGCTCTGTGCACCACTTGTCTTCCTTCACGTACCGGACTGTGTTATTGCTCATTTTATTTCACCGGCTTACAATCTGAGCAGACTCATTCAAATACAGGGTTGCCGCATTTTTGTCAGACCATCTTGACGCATACTAAATTCGAGGCTCGACTATCGAGGACGCCTACTGGTGTATTAGCATTTCATTCATCCTGCTTACAGGCAGCTTTCGGCATTTTGCATACGACATTTTTACATTGGCTGTCACTGTCGGTGTCCTAGTCGGTTATATGCAATCGGCTCCACAAAGTAATGACATGAAAGTGGGTCACATTCACACCGGCAATTTCAAGTTTACGATGTTTTACAAGTGTTGACGAGCTTGACTTCACTGCTTCTTTTGAAAACCAGAAGTAAATAAAGCTTGAAAGTTTGAACTTCCAAAAAAAACCACAAAAAAAAACCACCCATCCCTCTTGCTCCTCCCTCTTCAGGCACATACAATTCGCATTTCAAAAGTAGAAAGAAAATACAACAATATATCAAATAATTAAATCTATGTGATCCATGGAGGATACAAAATCCAAATAAGAAAGAATATTCATATTATTCGGCATCTTTTAAATCATACTCCCGTGTTGATTATTTCTTAATTTCCATGTCTCTACTTTCTATAGATTGTCCCCACCATCACTAATATACAATATACAACGATCCATTAGCTGGAGCTTACATCCTAAATGGCTAGGGAATTCCGACTTCATTGCTTTCCTGGGTGAGCAAATAGATTTTTTTTTCGATTAATACTACTCAGACATCAGCCTCGATTAGATGGGAAGCTTTCAAAGCATATATAAGAGGACAAATAATTAGTTTCACTAGTTTCAGAACTAATACATTGAAACAGAAAGGATCAAAATGGTTTTGTAAAAATCGCCATGGGCTCCATAATATTAGGAAGGTACTTAATCTAATCCACATACCTGAAAGAACTCCAGACACAGCAATCCTGTCAATTGATGCAGAGAAGGCATTTGACAGAGTTGAGTGGCTCTACTTAATGGAGGTGTATAAAAAAGTTTCTTGTTTGCTGATTCCTCAGCAGAGGTCTGCACGAATAATCTAATATCTCAGCCCTTTAAATTTACACGAGGAACTAGGCAAGGTTCGCCAATCTCAGCTTTACTTTTTGTAATTACCATAGAACCTCTTGCAATAGCGACCAGAGCTCACTCTTCTATTGCAGGTATTAAAACAGGGGAGTTAGAACATCGCATTGCACTATATGCAGATTATACTTATTTTTTTTCCTTACAGAGCTTGAAAAATCAATACCTTACCTTTTGGAGCTGATTACCAATTTTGGTGGATTCTCTGGCTTTAAAGTAAATAAAACTAAATCATCTATTCTATTTCTGAATGAACAGGAGAGGAGAAATCCAGTGATACAATACCCAGAGGTGTAGCCTGCGCTCGAAAGGGTTTAGTCTGTGACCGTGACTCTCTTCCTGCTCCAGCCCCTATTTCGGAATGAACACACTCAAAAAAATGATTCAGGCCCCTAAAAAAAACGGACTTGAGATTCACGGTCAAGTTCTAAAACGTCAAGTGCGAGCCCCTCGATTGGCTTGCTGCAGGAGAGGAGAAATCCAGTGATACAATACCCATTCCGAAACGCCGCGGAAGGTTTTGAATACTTGGGCATTAGAATAACATCGGAAATAAATTGCCTTAGCTCGACTAATTACGAACCTATGGTGACTAAAACCACAGAAGATCTGGAAAGATGGGCAACATTGCCTTTATCCATTATCGGAAGAATAAATATAATTAAAATGAATATCTTACCTACATTTTTGTATCTTTTTCAATCCATGCCCCTAGATCTACCAAATGACTGAGTGAGAAATTTCTCTTGACGCTCTAGGGCAGGGGTGGCCAACCAGTCAGAGACTAAGAGACACATTTTTTACTGTGTTACCGCAAAGAGCCACATCACCGGGGGTGCATGAAACCAGTCTGTGGTGCAAAAAAGGTTGGGGACCGCTGCCCTAACTGTGTTTTTTTTCGTCTTCTGAAATTTTGCGAGCGGTGCGAGTTTGACGGAAATACCATATTGAACTCAGGCGAAGCGAACACGCACATAAAAAAAAACAAAAACACAAACTTCTATATGAAGGTAAGAGCCGCATGAAACCAGGCAAAGAGCCGCATGCGGCGTGTAGTGTTTCTGATGTGACTATCAAATGAGAGACCAAGATCTATAGTAACACCAAGGTCTTTTACCACCAAACTTGCAGCAACAGAGCAACCATCCAGATTAAGAGATAAATCAGATAACCCTCTTCTGAGGTTTTTGGGCCCCAAGACCATCTCTGTTTTATCAGTATTCAACAATAGAAAATTATCTGACATCCAGTCTTTTATGTCTTTAAAACAGGCCTCCAACTGTTCAAATTGTCCTTCGCCAGGTTTCATTGATAGGTATAATTGTGAAAAAATTTGGAAAAAGTGGGAGAAAAATTATTAAAGATGAATAGTTAGTAATGTTTTCATGAGGAACTTTTCTCGAATTGTGAAATAGCATGAGGAAGAAATAAATAATGTGTTTTGGACAGAGGTGTAAAGAGTACTGAGAAATCCTACTCGAGTACAAGTATTGTTACTTTAGTGAAAATTAACTCAAGTAGAAGTAAAAGTACTAGTCCAGGAAATTACTCAATTTCTCAACGTTGAGCCAAACTGAGTGATTGAGTAAGGGTCCCAATTTTATTATATTTTATTTTATTTTAAGTTATTTTTATTTGTACATGTACAGTATGTCCTTTCCAATATCAGAGCATTTGATTTTTGTTAATATGTATTTTACATACAGATACATACATGCTGTCTCAACAAAATTGTATTAAAAGTTTTTCTGAATACTATTTTTCTCTTCCTGGTTAATGACATTGCATTAGGACAGCTTAGGTACCACTGGTAACATGTGCAGGATGTGTGAAATCGAATTACTGTAGGCAATATAGGGTAAATATAGGGTAAATATAGGGTAAAAAAGTAATATATATATTATATATATACATATATATAAAGTATATATATATTTAAGAACGCAAATGTACTCTTACTCGTAGTACTTGAGTACTTTTAAATAGGCGACTTTTTTACTCATACTTGAGTAATTTCCTGGACTAGTACTTTTACTTCTACTTTAGTTAATTTTCACTGAAGTAACAATACTTATACTTGAGTAGGATTTCACAGTACTCTTTCCACCTCTGCTAATAAATAATAATAAACATGAAGTGAAGAATAAACAATGTCTTCGACATTGTAAGGTGAGGGGACATGGGCTAATGTCTGCAAACTACTACTCCCAGAATGCACCATGATGTACACCTAACAAGCTGGTTACTGTTACAACTAGCAAGTATACGTAGCTAAGTGCATTTTAGGCAAACGTGTCCCGACTGGTCTGCCACGAAATAAATATTGATTAGGTTACACAACTACAATTCGGCTACGAAAAAGAAAAACAGACACGTCTAAGGACATTATTTTGCCACTTAAATCAAGGACAAAAACATTACCATCATTAGCTAGTTCGCTAACTGGTGTTATAGTCACACCACTCTACAACTGGTAACGTTAGCTCCGTTGTGCTGCCGATTGACGAGGCCCAGGCTGGTGCGTTCGCTTGGTAAAACCAATTAAGAGAAGTGTCGGGAGTTTTAGTCGTCAAAATCAAATAACTAGATATGCTTCTGCGTAAAGTGAGCCGTAGCCCCGCTTTGTGCGGCGCTGCCCTCCGCCTCGCCCCTTCTATCATTGGGTAAGTGTACAGTACTAGCGTCGTTAGCTCTTTTTGTATGTATAAGTCCTATCTACCTAGCTACTCCTATGTTGATTTAATCGGTAACTAGCTAGTTAACTCTTTGGTATATCTATTGGCTAACTAGCTAAGGTGGCTAGTGCTAGTTAGCACGCCCATTCACCTAACGTTAGCTAAATCTCTAAATTGTATCGATTCTCTTTTCAGGGGTCAGCGTCAGCTTGGAGCCAGCCTAGCTGTGCACAATTCTCGTCTTTACGCAAATCAGGCCGTTGAGGTAACTGTCGTCTTGCGTTAATCGTGCACAGATCGATCCCTGGGTGTCTCTCTGTTCCTCGGTGTAAATTCAAACTAATAATAATACAGCTAGTTGGTTATGTAGTTTGAAGACAGTAGCGACAGCTGGCTAGATTCAATTCGATGGCCAAGGTTCGATAACAACACAACTACCTCATGTATGTTATGTCGATTAAATAATAAACACAAAATGGCTGTGAAAACAGTAAGGGTTGTGGCCAAATGTGTCAGGGTGTGAGTGATGGACGTCTGTGACATAGGTGCTCCGCAGTGTTTGTGTGCTCGTCTTTCTCAGATGTAGGTAAAAGTTCAGCACTGCGTCATGTGACTCAGAGAATGACAGTTTCTTCAGCTCGAAGTGGAAAGTGACATTATCAAGGCCAGGCGGTGACACGGTCCAAACCGTACAGGGGGGCATCACGTCGCTGCCCTGAACACAACATTTACGAAACAAACAAAATTTGAAACGAACAAAATGTAAGAACGTGCCAAGTTTAGCTGGCTACCTAAGAAATTCAGGTCAAATACCTTTGCTCAAGTACTTTTGCCTCTGGTCAAAATCCCTGCCCACTACACTTTGCTGCACACTAACACCCTGATAAGGGAGGTAGAAAACGGAACAGGGAAGAATATTTTGTTGGTAGTACTGAGTCTTAGTGTAGAAACTTTATGTTAGCTGCATTGTTATACATGACTTGATGGCCTTGATCCATGTGCGGCGGTGGTTTTACTTTGTTTGACTCTTTAGGGGTACTTGAGTTTGTGGTTATTCCAGGTTTACCATCTGCGCTGTGTTGGGTGTGTATGTGGTTGAGAGAAGGACACTGATATTTGTGGTTAAACACACTGGCCCACCGAGTGACCTGTCTGGACAGCACAGGTCAGAGTTTTCCCTTGCCGTACCCCCCTGAATGTAAGTGACAGTTACATTAACAAAGGGGACCGTGCTCAATGAATCCCAGCCCTAGGAGGTAAGCAGGGCGTGTGAAACCCCATTTTCTTGCTCTTGTCTCCCCACACGCACAAACATATACTTCATGTGCTAATCACTCTTTCTCCCTCTCTCAACACCCTTTTCCCACACCCAACGCTCCACTTTAATACCTACTCTTCAACCTCTCTTTATTCTGTTACCCCCCCATGTCCCCAACCTACCCCCCTTCATCTCATTCCTTTCTTCCCCTCACTCTCTTGTCTCTCTATCTCTCTCTTTCTCTCGCTTCTCTCTCTCTTCTCTCCGTCCTCTCCAGGTGGTGCTGGAGAAGTCCGAAGTGGGGAGTGAGAGTCCAACGAAGGCTGCCGCAAAGCCGAAAGCGCAAAGCCTGGTACGTTGTTGCCCTTATAATCCCCTTGACTGTATTCACAAACTGCTTGATTGATAATATTTCTTAGCGTTTCCAGTGTAAGGTGTAGTGCATTTATGGAGCATGTGCAAAAATGTATTGTTATATAACTGTGATAAATTATTGGATGTGTGTCACTGTACTGCTGCTATAAAGGAACTTTACTGTAGTGCAGGTGAATTTTAGAGTAAAGAGACAGTGTTCTATTGGAAACAGACTGCTTTAAACAGACGTTTTGTAGTACATTTGTCGTACACGTAGTACATTTTGCACCCCCCACCTCTGTGTTCCTATGTGTGATAGTGAGTATTTTTACAATATTCCAAGCTACAGCCAGCTCTGAAGAGTGACACAATCAATGGGTTAAATGTACATCAGGGTTGTCCGACTCCAGTCCTGGTGGAGCGCAGTGCCTGCTGGTTTTTCTCTATGTTTCAGCCCTTAAGTCCTCCATTTTAAGTCGTCGGGTCCACACGCCCCTGTTTCCGAGGCCCAAATTGGCAGTTGACTAAGAGGAAACCACAAAAGCCTGCAGACACTGTGGCCCTCCAGGCCCCACCCCTGACACGGACAAATGAACGGGAGCTGAAAAAGCTCTGTGCAAAAGATCAGGGCGCTTTAAATGTGCCGTGTCTCATCCCCCTTTCTCAGGAATCCAAGTCCTTTGCCGTGAACATGTTCAAGGGTCAGATCAGCACTGCGCAGGTCTTCCCCTATCCGTCAGGTGAGTGACAGCTAGTGGAGCCTAGTGTAAACGTTGTCCATGCGTTTTACGGTCACTGATTTCTGCGTCATGTAGACACACGTCCGGCGTGATGCTGTGTAACGGTTGCTGTGCGGTGTCACATACACGCTGTGTAACGGTTTGTGTGTGGTGTTACATACGCTGTGTAACGGTTTGTGTGTGGTGTCACATATACTCTGTGTGACGGTTTGTGTGTGGTGTCACATACGCTGTGTAACGGTTTGTGTGTGGTGTCACATATACTCTGCGTGACGGTTGGTGTGTGGTGTTACATACACGCTGTGTAACGGTTTGTGTGTGGTGTCACATACACGCTGTGTGACGGTTTGTGTGTGGTGTCACATACGCTGTGTAACGGTTTGTGTGTGGTGTCACATATACTCTGTGTGACGGTTTGTGTGTGGTGTCACATATACGCTGTGTAACGGTTTGTGTGTGGTGTTACATACGCTGTGTAACGGTTTGTGTGTGGTGTCACATATACTCTGTGTGACGGTTTGTGTGTGGTGTCACATACGCTGTGTAACGGTTTGTGTGTGGTGTCACATATACTCTGTGTGACGGTTTGTGTGTGGTGTTACATATACGCTGTGTAACGGTTTGTGTGTGGTGTTACATATACTCTGTAACGGTTTGTGTGTGGTGTCACATATACGCTGTGTAACGGTTTGTGTGTGGTGTTACATATACTCTGTGTAACGGTTTGTGTGTGGTGTTACATACCCGCTGTGTGGCGGTTGGTGTGTGGTGTTACATATACTCTGTAACGGTTTGTGTGTGGTGTCACATATACGCTGTGTAACGGTTTGTGTGTGGTGTTACATACCCGCTGTGTGGCGGTTGGTGTGTGGTGTTACATATACTCTGTAACGGTTTGTGTGTGGTGTCACATACACGCTGCGTAACGGTTTGTGTGTGGTGTCACATACACGCTGCGTAACGGTTTGTGTGTGGTGTCACATATACGCTGTGTAGCGGTTGGTGTGTGGTGTCACATACATGCTGCGTAACGGTTTGTGTGTGGTGTCACATATATGCGCTGTGTAACAGTTTGTGTGCGGTTCTGTGTTGCAGTGATGAATGAGGAGCAGACTGAGTTCCTCAGGGAGCTGGTGGGACCCGTCTCCAAATTCTTTGAGGTGACTTCTTTACTTTTCACTGTAGTATGTTATCTGGAGGTGTGGCTTTTTTACATTTCACAAAAGTTTTCAGCCTGAGCATCACAGCAAAGCTGGGGAAATGGATGGCTTCTATTGAGAAAGCCAACACATAGCCAAACATTTTAAATGGAATTTGATGGTTGTTACCTTAATTTCATTTGGGTAAGATTAATATTGTTTCTTTTTTTGTATTAAACTCGATTTGGATTATTATCATCAGCTTTTATTTCCCTTTCTTCCTTACCCATCCCTCGTCCTGCCTGCCACCCCCCCCATCACTCCACTCTCCCTCTGCAGGAGGTGAACGACCCGGCAAAGAATGACCTTCTGGAGAAGGTGGAGGACAGCACCATGGAGGGGCTGAAGGAGATGGGGGCCTTTGGCCTGCAGGTCCCTGTTGACCTGGGTGGCCTGGGCCTCACCAATACACAGGTGAGTGGTGGTGGTGGTGGTGGGGGAGAGAGACAGGATCATAGGGGGTTAAAAGGGTAGATTGGGATTCTGGGCCTCAGAGATGAATCGAAGAAATGAGGGAGTCTAAATGTGAAGAGGATTGGGGGATGGGGAAGGGGGAGAGAGAGAGAGAGAGAGCAGGGACCTCTGGAGAACTGAGCACAATGCTTCACCTCTGGTGTGGATCACGCCTCTCTCTCCCATGCCCTCAGTATGCCAGGCTGGTGGAGATTGTGGGCATTCACGACCTCGGCGTTGGGATCACGCTCGGTGCCCACCAGTCGATTGGCTTCAAGGGCATCTTGCTTTTCGGCACCAGGGCCCAGAAGGAGAAGTACCTGCCCAAGCTGGCCACGGGTAAGAGCGTTTACAGACTTACAGACTTACTGTGTGATTCGCCATCCCTCTGTCTTAACTGTCTGTGTCTCTGTCCTGCTGCATTTGTGAATTTTCTCAGCATATGGCTCAGTGCGTTTGTATCGCTGTCAGTCTTTGTGTGTACGTCGCAGTTTGGTTTTGTGGGCTCTGTTAAAAGACTGGTGAGCTGCAGGCCCCTAATCAGTGTGTCTTCATGTCATGGGTTTCATGTTGAGACTGAATAGAAACCCTCCGTTGCTCCTGCTGTCTGGGTGATGAAGCCCCCTGTCCCTCCCCCTCCTCTCTGTCTGTAGGAGAGACCATCGCTGCGTTCTGCCTGACGGAGCCGGCCAGCGGCTCAGACGCCGCGTCCATCAAGACCACAGCCGTGCGCTCCGCCTGTGGCCAGTACTTCACCCTCAGTGGGGGTAAAATCTGGATCAGGTACGCGTGCCTTTTCTCTCTTTAACACGCGCACGCACACACACGCACGCATGCTCACACACACACACACACACACACACACACACACACACACACACACATGCACACTTATACACACACACTTACATGCACACACTCGCACTCATACACGCACGGATGCACTCATACACACGCACACGCACTCACACACATTCACACACACACACACACTAGCAGCAGGCATGCACGTACATGCGTACGCATGTGCTCACACACACGTACACCCACGCACACACATGCACAAATGCACTCACTCACACACTCACACTCACACATGCACTCACTACACATGCACACACACACGCACACACACACACACACACATACACTAGCAGCAGTTCACTGGGATTAATCCGAAGTTAAGAACGTGACCCTCGATTCACACCTTCTCCCCCCTCGCTCAGTAATGGAGGTCTGGCTGAGATCTTCACCGTGTTTGCGAAGACGCCCGTGAAGGATGAGAAGACTGGAGAGACGAAAGACAAGATTACCGCGTTCATCGTGGAGAGGAGCTTTGGCGGAGTGACACAGTGAGAGGAGGATGGATGGATGGATGGAGGGAGGGAGGGAGGGAGGGAGGGAGGGAGGGAGGGAGGGATCAAGGAAGAGGGGATGGATGGAGGGAGGGATCAAGGAAGAGGGATGGGGAGGAGGGAGATCAGGGAGGATCAAGGAGAGGGGATGGATGGAGGGAGGGAGGGAGGGAGGGATGGATCAAGGAAGAGGCGAGGAGTGGAGATTTTGTTGGGTGACACATTGTTTGATAGGGGTGTATAAAGGTAGGGATGGGGGAAAATATTGAGAGGAAAGAAGAGGTAAAGGGAAAGGGCTTAAGAGCCAGGTGACTTTGGCTGAACTTTGATCTTTGAACTTTGAACTGAACTTAATACAGCATCCTGTCCAGAGTAACGTAGGATTTTGCAAGCAGTATCATTTGCAGTACCACAAGCAGTTTTCCTGTGACAAGCGTTCACTATGACACTCAGAAGGCACCGATGTAGCCTATTCTGCCTTCGTGTAATTGTACGTCTCATGCCTCAGCCCATGTCTCAGTTTAAGGACTCTTTATAAATACCAGAAGTGGTCATTATGCCTCGGCAGCTCAGCTTCCATGTTTTTGTTCCGTAGCTCCACAGTTGTTGTTGTTAGTCTGGGACAGTGGCGAGTTTGTGCACGTTTGGAGCGTTGACACACAGTTTGAGGATTCGCTTTCCCTTCGATGTTTTTCCCTCTTGTGTTTCTTCTTCTTCCTCTTGTCTGTGAACTCCCACCGCGCTCGCCGTTTACCTCCCTTTCGTCTTTCCACCCACCGCCTCCCCCACCCCTCCTTTTCTCCCCCATCCATCCATCCATCCATTCGGCCCCGCTCACTTGCCCCCCTGGGCCGCAGTGGGCCCCCGGAGAAGAAAATGGGCATCAAGGCCTCGAACACGGCGGAGGTTTACTTCGACAGCGTGCAGGTGCCCGCCGACTGTGTGCTGGGGGAGGTGGGCGGCGGCTTCAAGGTGGCCATGAACATCCTGAACAACGGGCGCTTCGGCATGGCGGCGGCGCTCTCCGGCACCATGAGGGGCGTCATCGCCCAGGCCGTGAGTACGCGGGACGCACAACACGCTCTGCAACACACACACCACGCTCTACAGCACACACACCACACTCCACAGCACACACACCACACTCCACACTCCACACACAACACACACCACGCTCTGCAACACATACACCACACTCTACAACACACACACCGCGCTCTACAGCACACACACCACACTCTACAACACACACACCACACTCTACACACACACACCACACTCTACACTCCACACTCCACAACACACACACACCACGCTCTGCAACACATACACACACAACACACAGCAACACACACACCACGCTCTGCAACACACACACCACGCTCTACAACACACACACCACGCTCTGCAACACACACACCACGCTCTACAGCACCACACACTGCACACACACACACACCACGCTCTGCAACACACACACCACGCTGCAACACACACCACACTCTACACACACACCGCTCTACAGCACACACACACACTCTACAACACACACACCACACTCTACACACACACACACACACACGCTCTACAACACACACACACGCTCTACAACACACACACACGCTCTACAACACACACACCACGCTCTACAACACACACCACGCTCTACACCATGCTCTACAACACACACACCACGCTCTACAACACACACACCACGCTCTACAACACACACCACACCATGCTCGCTCACACAGCACAACACACACACCACTGTACACACACACACACACACATACACACACTGTACAACACACACACCACAACACACACACCATAACACACACACCACGCTCTGCAACACACACACCACGCTCCACACACAACACACACCACACTCCACACTCTACAACACGCACGCCACAACATGCTCTACAACACACACACACACCACACTGTACAACACGCACACCACGCTCTGCAACACACACACCACGCTCCACACACACCACACTCCACACTCCACACTCTACACCACACACTCCACACTCCACACTCTACACCACACACCCACACTCCACACTCCACACTCCACACAACACACTCCACACTCCACACTCCACACTCTACAACACACACACCACAACACACACTCCACACACCTCACACCTCACTCCATTCATTCATTTATTCAAAAAGTTCAAGGGCAAAACGGACGACCAGCTGCAGGTCAGCTGACCGCCGATTTCAACACCGGGGGCGAGAGCCGCCATTTTTAAACCGGCGGGAAAAAATGGTAGTGGCCCATCGCTCTGATAAGTGATTTTACATTGGCACGTCCCATTTTTTTTGTTCGTTACTTGTATGCATCTGTTTAAAGATCGCTCCCCGTGGTCTCTCTGTTTGTCTTTTGTGCCTGGCTGCAAGGCCACAGTATCCTTTCTGATTGCCGGCCTACAACTGCGATTGCAGGCCGCAAGACCTCCACAGTCTGGATAAAATCATCTCTAACGATCATCTCTCCACCAGCCTCATCAGTGTCTGCCCTTTACCTCTCCGTGTGCATGAGTCCATCGTCTCTCTGTCCCATCTCAGTTTTTTTGTCCACACTTTGTTGCCGTCTCTCCCTCAGGTGGACCACGCTGCGAACAGGACACAGTTTGGGAACAAGATCCACAACTACGGAGCGATCCAGGAGAAAATGGCCCAAATGGCCATGCTGCACTACATCACAGAGGTGAGCAGGTAGCCAATCACGCGTCAGTCGGTCGCTTTTGGGGGTTGGCTTGAGCTTATTGAGAAAAGCCGTCAGCCCTCGTCCAAATATGACATCGTTTGTCAGATTTGGCATTACGGCATGATGCCCACTGTATGCTTTTTAAATTAATGTGTGATATGGTCGTAACTGTGAGGGCATTTGTAAAACAAGTAATAATAAATGATTATAGATTGACTCATGGAAATGTTTGCCTATTCTTTTCTATTCCTTCTGTCTCTCTCTCTCTCTCTCTCTCTCTCTCTCTCTCTCACACTCTTTCCCTCTGCCTCTCTCTTTGTCACTCTCTCTCTCTCTCTCTTACACTTTCCCTCCCCCACCTCTCTCTTTCCCCCTCTCTCTCTCAGTCCATGGCCTATATGATCAGTGGTAACATGGACAGTGGAGCTTCTGACTTCCAAATCGAGGCGGCCATCAGCAAGATCTTCGCCTCCGTAAGTCCCTGCTCGTTGTTTTCCTCCTCCTTACTCCAAAGTGCGCTCTTGTCAGCTGAGAGCACTCTGTCACTCAACCGTGTCACTAACACCAGGTTTAACACTGAACCGTGTCACTAACACTAGGTTTAAAAGTGAACCGTGTCACAAACACCAGGTTTAAAAACCGTGAACCGGTTTAACACTGAACCGTCACAAACACCAGGTTTAAAAGTGAACCGTGTCACTAACGCCAGGTTTAACACTGAACCGTGTCACTAACACTAGGTTTAAAAGTGAACCGTGTCACAAACACCAGGTTTAAAAGTGAACCGTGTCACAAACACCAGGTTTAAAAGTGAACCGTGTCACAAACACAAGAGTGCTCGGGAGGGTTGAACTGCATCTGTTCTCTGTGACTGCAGGAAGCGGCCTGGACCGTGACAGACGAGTGTATCCAGGTCATGGGAGGAATGGGCTTCATGAAGGTGAGCTCCAGCTGTCTGACACTGTACTCATACTCAGTATTATACACACTGTGGCTGTCTGATGCAGATTCCAGTGGGCCTGTTTGTCAGTAGTTGGTGTTTGGGTTTATTGTGTCCATGTGTAGTGTGTGTCTGTGTCGTATATTGTGGTGCAGGACTCAGTTTTATGTTGTGTGTTTGATGTTTTATGCCTTGTCCGCAGGATACAGGGCTTGAGAGGGTGATGAGGGATCTGAGGATCTTCCGAATCTTCGAGGGAACCAATGACATCCTGAGGCTGTTTGTAGCCCTCAATGGCTTCCAGGTACCGAGAGAGACACATCACGGTTTATCTGCATGCCTCGATATGTAGGAATAGTATAAATTGATCTCTGGTGCTGTCAGAATGCAGGGAAGCAGCTCAAGAATTTACAAAGGGCCCTGAAGAACCCCCTAGCCAACGCCGGGCTGCTGGCTGGAGAGGTCAGCAAGAGAGCAAAAAGGTCAGCACGCACGCACACACACACACACAAACTGCACACACACACACACACACACACACACACACACACACACAAACACACACACACACACACACACACACACACACACAAACTGCACACACACACACACACACACACAACATAACATATGCCATTTAGCAGATGATTATATCCAAAGCGACTTACAGTAGCGAGCGAATACATTTTTCTGTGGTCCCAGTGGGAATCGAACCCACAACCTAAGCGTTGTCAGCGCCATTCTCTACCTACTGAGCCACACAGAGCCACACAAACTGTGCACATGCACACACACACACACACACACACACAAACTGTGTAACAAACCTTGTAACCCCAAGATGCCAGGTTGTTTTGGAGATCTTGAACTGTGCCCCTTGGACTTCTTTTTGCCTCTCGAACCATCTGTCTCACTACACGTGGGGGCAAGATAGACTTGTGACCTCTACCTGGCAGGTTAGCCACTGTTCCAGTGGCCTTAAACTTCCTAATAATTGACACAACAGTGTAAAGTACTATCTTTAACTTTTTAGTGATTTTTTAAATGTATTTATCTTCTCCTGATCTGTAGAGGTCAATAACCTTTTGTCTGATGCGTTCAGGGAGTTATTTGCCTTTCATCATGATGGCTGACCACAGTATTTCAAATGTGTGTTCCCTCATTTTTATACCCTTAAGGAAACAGGAAACCATTGTAGGCCACTATGTAGTTCCATAACCTTCCAATGAACTTCAAATAAGTTGTATATTTATGAAGATTTCTTTTGTTGGATTACATTTAAAAGAATAGTTAGGGGTGTGAATAATTGTGATCCAATAAAACTAAATATGTTTTTCTGAACAATTGTATTAGTAATGTAGGTTTGGAATTTTCAGCATTTTTTGAGCATACAATATACCTCATTACTTATATAGTTTATTTTATAAGATGTATTTTGTTCCTCTTTATCAAGGGTGTGAATAAAGAGTCTACAGAGTCTACTGTATGCGCACATACACCACACACAAACACACACACACAAACACACGCGCACACACACATATACGCACATACACTGCACGCACATACACCGCACACACACACACACATATGCGCACATACACACACACACACACCCGCACATACACACACACACACACACACATCCGCACATACACCGCACATACACACACACACATCCGCACATACACTGCACACACACACACACACATCCGCACATACATGGCACACACACATCCGCACATACACGGCACACACACACACACACACACACACACACACACACACACACACACACACACACACAGGCGACTGGGACAGGTGAACACTCAGTCTTCTATGTGTGTGTCCGTGCAGGAAGGCAGGCCTGGGCACAGGGATGACCCTGCAGGGGGTGGTTCACCCAGAGCTGGCGCAGAGCGGGAACCTGGTGAGACCTAATCACTGATCAGCGATCACGCCATTCTTAATCCACTTTGAGTCTACGCGGCGTGAGCAGAACAGCCTTCGCACGGAGCGTTTGTCTTTGAGCGGAACATCTTTCCCATCCGTTTTATCCGCGTTCACTGTTTTACATACATTAATGTGATCAAGCACACACACCACACACGTACACATACACACTTATAATATGTATGTCCGTTTTGTTGCGCGCCAGTAATGGCGTTAACCCCATTTCATGATGTCAATGGGTTTAAATGTTTTAAATAAACGTTATCTCCTGTGGACTGTGAGGGTCACTGGCAGCCTCTTGTCCTGTTCCTGTCTCTCGTAGGCGGTGGAAGCGATCGAGCAGTTTGGCATCACCATCGAGGACCTGCTGCTCAAACATGGGAAGAAGATTGTTGGTAAGGAGGCTAACGCACCGAGCCGCCTCAGGCTAGCGGGACGGTCAAGTTAGCCGAGCTGTTTCTCGTACGCGTTTTACCTGGTCGGAATGGAACATTTCATCTAGTTGTTTCATCTTAATTCCGCTCGGGGAATGGCCACTGGCAGAAGTCGGTAGTCGTCTGTTTGATTCGGTACACCCGAAAACTCACACCGATTCACCCCGCCCGGTCAGTGGGACTGGACCATCGCCACTGACCACCTGCGTTAACCGTGGCGCGCGCAGTGTGACTGACTTTTAGTGACTGACTGAAACCACGCGGTGATTTAGTGCGGATGTTGGAGGGGAAGGTCTGTGCTTTTCTGTATTCAGTTTGCAGGCCATTTTATTCAATTCAATAAATCAGGGGTGTCCAATCTTATCCGAGAAGGGCCGGTGTGGGTGCAGGCTTTTGTTCTAGCCCTGCACTAAAACACCCAATTCAACTAATTCACCAATCATGGTCTACAATCATGGTCTACAATCAAGACCTTGATTAGTTTAATCAGCTGTTTAGTGCTGGGCTAGAACAAAAGCCTGCACCCACACTGGCCCTTCTCAGATAAGATTGGACACCCCTGCAGTAAATGAACACATGCAGTGTAAGCAGTGGCAGGAAGGATGTGTAATGAATATTAAGATATGTGATAGCGCATGAATTGTAGCCATTCCCGCACACATTTCAAATGAACCGAACTGCATCCCTGGTGAGTTTTGTAGATGTGGTTTGTGCTGGTTGTGTTCTAACGGTGTTTGGTTTCACTCTAAAGATGAGCAGTTTGTGCTGAAGAAAGTGGCTGACAGTGCTATCGACTTGTATGCCATGGTGGTAGTCCTGTCCAGGTAACACACATTTATGATGTACACACACATATACACATACATACACACACACACACACATATACATATACATACACACACACACACATATACACACACACACATATACACACACACACATACGCATACACATGTATGCACACACGCATGCATACATGCATACACGCACGCACACACGCATACATACATACATACATACATAGAAGAATTGATGCTGTTTTGAAGGCAAAGGGTGGTCACACCAAATATTGATTTGATTTAGATTTCTCTTCTGTTCATTCACTTTGCATTTAGTTAATTGATCAAAATAAACTATTAACACTTCTATTTTTGAAAGCATTCTTACATTCTTTTTTCACACCTGCCTAAAACTTTTGCACAGTACTGTACATGCACACACACATATACATACACACGCGCACACACACATACAAACGCACACTCTCTCACACACACACACACACACACACACACACACCACTGTAAGTTTAGCATACCAATACATTGAAATAATTGAGTAATGCACAGCTTCCCAGAGCATTGTAACATTGACAGATTACAGTATCGCAAATTAATCTGCCCGTAGAACCCCTAAAACAACCATCTCCTAAATCCTTATACATTTCATAATTCAGTATATATCAACTGAATGGATAAAGCGAATTGTCATATGTGTAATTAAGTACGGGTCTGAATGCTGCTTTCACATTGAAAATAGTCATTTGCTAGCTACTGCACAGCCCATATCAACTGTACTAACAGTATAGGTTCTTTGGATAAATAGAACAATTGCAAGTGGCTACCAGGTGGGTATGTGTATACAGGGTACAGGGTACACCTGCAAGGTATCCCAGCAGAGTGGGACCTGCTTCTGTTACTATGGCTACAGCTCTGTCCCTTAGCTCCACCCCCCACACTGCTGCTGTGTGTCAGAGCCAGTGAAAGTACAGTCACACATTCCGGAGGTCTCCGCAGTTCAACCCACCTGTCTGTGTGTCTGATGCGAGTGTGTGTGTGTGTGTGTGTGTGTGTCTAATGGGAGCGTGGGTGTGTCTAATGGGAGTGTGTGTGTGTGTCTCTGTTGGGTGTGTGTGTGTCCAATGGGAGCGTGTGTGTGTGTCTAATGGGAGTGTGTGTGTGTGTGTGTGTGTATGGGAGTGTGTGTGTGTGTGTGTCTAATGGGAGTGTGTGTGTGTGTGTGTCTAATGGGAGTGTGTGTCTCTAATGTGTGTGTGTCCTCCTGCAGGGCGTCCCGCTCCCTGGGTCAAGGTCTCCCCTCTGCTCAGCATGAGAAGATGCTGTGTGACACCTGGTGCACTGAGGTGAGTGTTTGACTGCCCGCCCGGCCGCGTCTCCACTCGCATCCAACTCCATGGTTCATTCACGTGCTCACAGATTCGGTCCTGTGGCTCACATTGATTTATTTCCTTTCCTTTTCTCCTGCTCCTTCCCCCTCTCTTGTTTTCTTACTCCCATTTCTTTCCTCCGTGTTCACTTCCCTCTCCTTCCACCGTTTCTCTCCTCCCTCCTCCCTCTCTCTCAGGCTCACGACAGGATAATGCGTGACATCAAGGCCCTGAGGGCCAGCTCCACGAAGAAGGTCTTCCAGAACATGAGAGCCATCTCCACGGCGGTGGTGGAGACCGGGGGGGTCGTTTCCCCCAACCCCCTGGGTTTCTAACCCCCCCAACCCCCCCACCCCTCATACACACACAACCTCTCAGCATAGCCTCAATAGGGCATGTGTTTTTCACCACCTCTCTCAACAAGCTGCAGTTCCTTTCTGATCCTCAAGGCGCCGCTGTAGGCACTCTACTTTCAGCCCATGTCGTTCTGTTGTTTTTATAAGTTTTGCGATTTAGAAATGTCTGCCCACTCATTTCACCATATCGGTTTCTTTGCTCCAGGATATGTCCTACAGAAGTGTCAACAGACATTTTCACTATTGAAAGCAGTAGACCTACTTACAAATCGGTCAGTATGATCACGTGTGGGTGTGTGCAAGAGCCAACTGCTGAATAGTCTGCTCTAGCCTGTGGTAATTGGATGATTACTTGAGATCGTAATGCATTGATTGCTTAACAAGTAGTTTCAGAAAGTCTGGGGTCGGAGGATGGAACTGCAGGTTCCTGACAGGTGGTGAAAAACGTACGCCCTTACTTGTAGGCCATGCATCGCGTAAGGATAATATGAGGCTTCATTTGAATAAAGGAAAGCTCAACTGCACAGGCCTTTAAATGCACAAAGGTCAGTGTTGTGGTCAAGGAAATCTGAAACCGTACACGGTAATGACTGGTCAGCTACTAATTCAGGGGGAACAATTCTGTACTTACAATTTCACTTTTTTAACTTCAGGTATATCTCCTTTTACCTCTACCTCTACCTCTACCTTTTTTTAAAAGACTCAATCGTGTCGGACTACTAATGGGTTTGTATCTACAGGGTGCTGTTTGTAAAAAGAGACATGAAATCCCAGTCCAGTATAGTCAGTGGTGCCACCTTTTGGTTTGCATCTTGAGTTTCTGATCGAATGAACAAACATACCAGGAAATAAATGCTTTCTCATTTGAATGTTGTTTTCAAACCGGGCTCCGACCGCCTTTTTGCAGTTGAAACCAGCGCTCGTGCCCTTTTTTGTCTTTTTGTTTTTTTACATCTGTGAATCATCTCTGTCCGTCTGTCTCGGCTGTTCGTGTTCAAGTTTGCGGCCCTCACACCGGAGGTCTCGCTGTCCTCGTCTCCCGGTGCGGCCATCGAAACGGCTCCGATCCTTCGTTCACAGTCACTGACTCCTGTAAACTTGACCATGGAAATGAACCGTTTGGCTTGTTTGAGCCTTCCACTAGAATAGATTAGCTTGACGTTATTTGTCCAGTGGACAAGCTTGTAAGCGGCTGAAAAAAGAGCTTGACGCTTGGCACGGATGACCCATTAACACCTTCCGGTTGTCAGTGAGCCTTATGTACGACAGCAGTCCTTCACATCACATTTCACCAGTGTTGAGTTCTGCCAAGTGATGAGACGATGAGACAATGCACAGGCACACACACGCACACAGACAGACACACACAGACAGAAACGCACACAGAGAGACACACAGACAGAGACAGAAATACACACAGAGACAAACACACACATACAGAGAGACAGAAAAACACAGAGACGCACACAGAGAGACAAACACGCACACACCAGTGCTTAATGTCGTAATTGTATTTGGCAGGAGTTACTGCTACAACTTTACAAGGGCTTTTTTAATATAGAGATTCTGTGTACTGTCTGCCTAGCCCTTCCCAGAGGCATTGTCTGCATATTGCTCCCACAGACAGGATTCCTTGCTGTCTGTGATTCTCTGTACCACATGCATGTTCACAATGTTGTAGTATAAATTATTACCCTTAAATTAAAACTCTTAAATCTGCACCACATGAATGTTGTTCGAGTCGTGCTGTGAGTGTGCAATTCTCTCCTCCCGGCCGTCTCCAGTATATATGCATGTTCTTCCGTAAGGCTAATGGTTGAGTGACGGGTGACTTAGAGGAAGGAGGTGGTGCCAACCAGTTGCTCTGCAGGTGTAAATTGTGCGTTGTCTGCAGAATTGCCGATGAATCACGTGGTCCACTGATCACAAAGGTCTCGCTGTCTCTGAAGTCCCAAGCCTCTAATCCCAGCCTGTGGTAGAGATTGGGGGGGGCTGTTCTTCACCCACGGAGACGACGCGCTTGTAATGTTTAGAGGCGAAGAAAGTGTACGTTTCAACCTCTGCTGTCACTGAGCATCTGGAGTCTGTACCGAAAGGCTTGGGCTCCTCCACTTATCTTTATCGATACAAAAAGAATAGTGGAAAACCCAGCAGTTATATACAGTGGGGAAAATAAGTATTTAGTCAGCCACCAATTGTGCAAGTTCTCCCACTTAAAAAGATGAGAGAGGCCTGTAATTTTCATCATAGATATACCTCAACTATGAGAGACAAAATGAGAAAAAATCACATCCAGAAAATCACATTGTCTGATTTTTAAAGAATTTATTTGCAAATTATGGTGGAAAATAAGTATTTGGTCAATAACAAAAGTTCATCTCAATACTTTGTTATATACCCTTTGTTGGCAATGACAGAGGTCAAACGTTTTCTGTAAGTCTTCACAAGGTTTCCACACACTGTTGCTGGTATGTTGGCCCATTCCTCCATGCAGATCTCCTCTAGAGCAGTGATGTTTTGGGGCTGTCGCTGGGCAACACGGACTTTCAACTCCCTCCAAAGATTTTCTATGGGGTTGAGATCTGGAGACTGGCTAGGCCACTCCAGGACCTTGAAATGCTTCTTACGAAGCCACTCCTTCGTTGCCCGGGCGGTGTGTTTGGGATCATTGTCATGCTGAAAGACCCAGCCACGTTTCATCTTCAATGCCCTTGCTGATGGAAGGAGGTTTTCACTCAAAATCTCACGATACATGGCCCCATTCATTCTTTCCTTTACACGGATCAGTCGTCCTGGTCCCTTTGCGGAAAAACAGCCCCAAAGCATGATGTTTCCACCCCCATGCTTCACAGTAGGTATGGTGTTCTTTGGATGCAACTCAGCATTCTTTCTCCTCCAAACACGAGAAGTTGAGTTTCTACCAAAAAGTTCTATTTTGGTTTCATCTGACCACATGACATTCTCCCAATCCTCTTCTGGATCATCCAAATGCTCTCTAGCAAACCTCAGACGGGCCTGGACATGTACTGGCTTAAGCAGGGGGACACGTCTGGCACTGCAGGATTTGAGTCCCTGGCGGCGTAGTGTGTTACTGATGGTAGCCTTTGTTACTTTGGTCCCAGCTCTCTGCAGGTCATTCACTAGGTCCCCCGTGTGGTTCTGGGAGTTTTGCTCACCGTTCTTGTGATCATTTTGACCCCACGGGGTGAGATCTTGTGTGGAGCCCCAGATCGAGGGAGATTACCAGTGGTCTTGTATGTCTTCCATTTTCTAATAATTGCTCCCACAGTTGATTTCTTCACAACAAGCTGCTTACCTATTGCAGATTCAGTCTTCCCAGCCCGGTGCAGGTCTACAATTTAGTTTCTGGTGTCCTTTGACAGCTCTTTGGTCTTGGCCATAGTGGAGTTTGGAGTGTGACTGTTTGAGGTTGTGGACAGGTGTCTTTTATACTGATAACGAGTTCAAACAGGTTCCATTAATACCGGTAACGAGTGGAGGACAGAGGAGCCTCTTAAAGAAGAAGTTACAGGTCTGTGAGAGCCAGAAATCTTGCTTGTTTGTAGGTGACCAAATACTTATTTTCCACCATAATTTGCAAATAAATTCTTTAAAAATCAGACAATGTGATTTTCTGGGGTTTTTTTCCTCATTTTGTCTCTCATAGTTGAGGTATACCTATGATGAAAATTACAGGCCTCTCTCATCTTTTTAAGTGGGAGAACTTGCGCAATTGGTGGCTGACTAAATACTTATTTTCCCCACTGTATATAATAATATATGCCATTTAGCAGATGCTTTTATCCAAAGCGACTTACAGTAGTGAATGCATACATTTTTTAGTATATGTGATCCCAGTGGGAATTGAACCCACAACCTAAGCGTTGCCAACGCCACGCTCTACCTACTGAGCCACACAGAACCACTTGGAGAACCAGTTACAATTTGCAGTGTCACACGCAGCTGTTACAGTTCGATAAAGTGTGAATTACAGAGTAAGGTAGACCGCGCCACTGCAGCAGCCTTTGTCAGACACTCCCTAGAGGAAATATACTCATTCATACTCTATAATAAATTGCCAGTTTATTGAACTCAAATTCATCCCCGGCCACTTAAAGTTAAAAACAACTGATATTACTGCATCTAAAATATAAGATGACCAGAGGCTACAGACAGACTATATCAGGGGTTTTGTGTATGCAGCAGCCAGTGCACAACACCAGGTGATTTCACTAATTAGCTTCCTTCTTCAGACAAGGAGGGGAACTAATTGAAATCACCTGGTGTAGTGCACTGGTTGCAACAAAAACCTGCACACACTCGACCCACGATGGAATGAGTTTGACACCCCTGGACTATATCGTACATGCGAATACACATTTCTCTGTCACCTCATGCTGGAAACACCCAAGGATTAAACATCAAACTTAAAATGCATTAACGACACATTAAACCAGATACTTTAACAGGGTTTTCCATTTACATATTTAAAATCTCAACAGAAAATTATTTTTTGTGAATAACATTGTTGCATGTACAAAGCGTACATTCTCTTAAGTAAATAAGTAAATTTAAGTATAAGTAAAATAAGTCATAATTATAGATAAATATAAGTAGTCATAATAGGTAAATGGATCCCATGTTAAAGCTACTGATTGTAAAAATTACAACAATTTGGACCAAATTGTCTCTCACAAAACATTCCACAGCAACGTTATCCAATGTTTCATAAATTCTTTGATAAAATTGGCTGTTTTTTAAATGATGCCATCTGGACCTGTCTTCCAAGCTTTGTATGTCAACTTAAGAAGTGTGAAATGCCAGCAACAAATCCTGAAACCTTAAATGGAAGGGCACCATTCCATGTGCTGCCGTCCAATTGTACAGCCTCATCCAAAATATCCTCAGTCCAATCCCAGTGCAAGCATTCTCAAATCTCAATTGCGACATTGTTTGTTCACAGGCACTGATATACAAAAGCGCCATTGTCTTTGACTATTTGGCTTAGTGGCGAATTCTAACTAATTAAATGAGCTAGCTGGCTAACTAATAAATGTAAAAATGCTGGATCATGGATCATGTTGTGTCAAACTAGTGTCCATACATGCATTAGGCTACCAAGACAGGACCTACAAATGTAGAGAGGTAATGTTAAAGCACTGGAGGATTTGTGATCATGTAATGGAAAATTAAGATGGAGGAGGAGGGGGAGGGGGGGAAGTTTGGGCACTTATTTAGTGGCTTTCTGAAGCTGCCTCGGAAATTCTGTTTAAATGAGCAGGCAGTGTGGTGTAATAGTTAGGGAACTGGGCTTGTAACGTTAAGGTTGCAGGTTCAATCCCCAGGTGGGACACTGCCGTTGTACCTTTGAGCAAGGTACTTAACCTGAATTGCTTCAGTAAATATCCAGCTGTATAAATGGATTGTAAAGAAATGTAAACTGTAAGTCGCTCTGGATAAGAGCGTCTGCTAAATGCCTGTAATGTAATGGGCTAAGGTGGGGGCCTCGGATAGCGCAGCGGTCTAACGCACTCGCATTGACTGGTGCTTTGCGAGTGTGAGCCGCCCATTGCAGTTGCGGTTAGAAACCCGACTGTGCCAGACCGGCCCCGGCACAGACTCGCCGAGAAGTGCGAAGGGTGTCTCCAGAAAGTAGGTGGGTGAGCTCCGTCTCGGAGGAGGCGGATCATCGCTGGCCTCGGGGAATTGGCTTGACCCGGAGGACGGGCGGTGATTTTGTGGGGGAGGGGAATCGAAATAAATAGAGGGTATAATTGGTTACTAAATTAGGAGGAAAAACTGGAAAAATTTGAAACCAAATTTAAACGAATGAGCTAAGGTGGTACAAAAGCGGATGGTTGTAAGGATCGAGGCCAGTAGGGTTTAATTTGTGGTAGAGCATGACGTGGGGGAACCTGTAACTCCCAACAGCTCAGGCCGTCGCCAATTAATTTATAATGAAACTCCTGAAATCCCCATTACGTTTCCATGTACACCAGACCTGAATCCATGCTGTCCATGCTGGCTGTAGCATGAGCATACAACCCTTACAGAAACTCAAAAAAAAACTAGAGTGCTTGCTGCAGCACTGGCAAGGCTACTGTTCAGTCTCCCTGCCACCAGGGGGCTCTGCAGGCTCTGTAGTCTGAGCGCTCTGCTGATTGGGCTGCTGAAGGTCACCGTCCCCTTCATTCTTTCTTGTGGTCTTAAAAAATTCAATCTAGGAAGGAAATTTATATCAATTAGCAACACAAACATAATGATCTAAACATCTGCATATACACACCCTCATACACATACGATTGAAGAGGCAATCCAGAGAGGCACACTACGGACATACACGTATACTCGGGTTAAATACTGTCATATTGGTTTATTTTTCCTATTTTAATATGCTCATCGTGAGACCTGTGGGGTCTGGGGGCCTCCGATAGTGTAGCGATCTAACGCACTCGTTTACAAGTGTGAGCTGCCTATCACAGTCACGGTTTGAAACCCGACTGCAACAGACTGGTGGGGAGCCTTGATCAAGAGCGGCGTTTGGCTGTCCGCCCCAAGGAAGAGTTTGCTGCCCTGAGAATTAGCTTGCGGAGACAGGCGGCAAGTTCTGGGGAGGACAAATTAAATAATTGGCCACTAAATTGGGAGGGGAAAAAGTCTAAAACAAAAAAGACCTCTGGGGTCTGGGGTCAGCCAAGTGTTTCTTACTTTGTCGTTTAGCATAGTGGGTTCTCACCTTGTACAGAATCCCGAAGACAGCCAGCAGCAACAGCAGCCCTAGCAGTACACTGATGGCGATGATGGTGCCCGTGCGGGCCTGAGGGAGAATCTCCAGCACAGTGGCAATCTGAGAACGGGAGGTTCATTTCACAGGGTAAGTTACTCATTTTAGGCAATCATTATTAATGTTTTTGACTTTTTTTTTATTTTATTTCATTTCAGATTTTTCCCCTTGTTTTTCTCCCAATTTGGTGGCCAATAGTAGCCTCTATTTTTCTATTCTCCCTCCCCCACTCCGGGTCAAGCCAATACCCCGAGGCCGACAATGATCCGCCTCCTCCGAGATTGAACTCGCCCACCTATCTTACAGGGACGCCCTTCACGCTTCTCGGCGAGCGTGTGCCGGCTCTCCCTCCCCCCTCTCCCTGGGACGGACAGCCAATCGCTACCCCCAGATGGAGCTGGCGAATGGACCCCGGGCCGCAGTGGGGACCTGCATTCCGGGCGAATGCTTTATCGTTACACCACCCGAGGCCCCTACCTTCATGAAGGCTGATCTTTAATCAGAAGCTGACAGCACAGTGCTTGATCCTGAATAACCAGCCACAATATTGCACATTTCTTATCAAATGTTTAAATGAAGGTTTTGTATTCTTTGTTTTATTCTCATTATAATACATCATTATTTTATGCAATGATGAACTTACTGTATGCCATGTGAATATTCTATTAAACAAGCTTTGGCAGGAATGTACAGGAATGCAATTCATTACAATAAACCATTTTGAATTTAGTGGGATTTAATTGAATTGAGAGAGAGAGAGAGAGAGAGAGAGAGAGAGGTGTGAGTGTGCAGGAGGAACTCACAGAGCACTTGTGAAATTTGCTGAGGGGGAACTGGGCGTATCTGTTCAGATCAAAGGACAGGAACCCCCAGCTCACCACCTTCAACTGCACGCCTGAACCCTACAACGCAAAGATACAACATTACACAGAACTACACACAACAGCTTGCTGAGGTGCACTATGACAATAACAAATAACCATCTTCTGCAAGTCGAAAATGTGAAAAGCGAGGAACAGGAGAATTGGGAACAGAGAAATGGCGAGGGGGGTTTCGTTACCTCGGTGTCTCCGTTAATGTCACCAGCAAAGTGGAAGCTCACTGGTAGACCGCTTGTCAGCAGGTCAATGGTGCAACCAATCCGATGACAGAGAGTACCACTACAATACTGAGAGAGAATCAACGAAAATGAAAAGGAAGTCTTGGAAACGGCAATAGCCTGGACTATTTCACTGATACAGTTGCTCACGGGGAGGATGCTATCTGGTCTGGTAAAATGGTGACAGCCACAGTAAACTGGCCTGTTTCTGTGCAGAGTTCACGCACTTCTCACCTGGTGCAAAGCAGTGCTGTTATCGTCCTGGGCAAGGAGCCCCTGTCTCACACACTGTGCTCCACGGGTATCCTGTGGATCACACACACACACACACACACACACACACACACACACACACACACACACACACACACACACACACACACACACACACACACACACACACACACACACACACACACACACACACACACACACACACACACACACACACACACACACACACACACACACACACACACACACACACACACACACACACACACACACACACACACACACACACAAACACACACACACACACACACACACACACACACACACACACACACACACACACACACACACACACACACACACACACACACAAACACACACACACACACACACACACACACACACACACATTTAACACACACACACACACACACAATGCACACACACACACACACACACATAAACACACACACACACACACACACACACACACACACACACACACAACCACACACACACACAGAAACATGCAACACACCCCTCACAAGTCCACTCCATTTTGTTATATCGACACCTCGGTGGAGTGACGCTCTGAGCTCATCTTTACCGGAAGAGACACGTTCCACAGGAGGCTAGAGGCCAACTCCACCGGCACCACAAACGTTACATTCACCGGCACGGCTGTGTCTCCAATATTCTCCACCTGTGTGTGACACAGAATGAGAAAGTTGCTTAAATATTAATATTAATATTTAATATATAATATTATTTCATATGAATAAATATTAATAACATAGCACAGTGAGGTCAACTGACAACTGTCTACATAGAATGTGGATCCACAAAGGAAAAAACCAGACCAGAAGACAGTTTTTGGGATTACATTAATAATGAAGACAGTTATTGGGATTGAATGAATAATAAAGACAGTTACTGGCTCTGTTGGGTAGATGCAGGATGGAGGATGCAGATTGCGGGACGCAGGTTGATGCAGAAGGTTCAGTCTTACCTTGAATGTGTGTTCCAGCAGCTTGCTACCTGGCAAACTCAGGTACTGAGTAGAGTCCTCTCTGAAATAAAGTGAAAAAACACTGTAACATTCCGCACATTCCGCATCTTAGCCTCCTGTGCACTCATGCGCATTCAACAACATACGTTAATAACCTCTACGTGGTCTAGTGGTTTCAACGTCCGACGCTGGCCACGGTGACCAGGGTTCGATTCCCCGGCGCGCCCGAGTCGGCTCTGGCCGGGAGTGCCATCGGGCCGGCAATTGGCTGTCCGCCCCAGGGAGGGGGTAGGGAAGCCGACAGAGTTTGCTGCGCACAGGAGTGGTTCTGGAGTGCCGGAATTACAGTCGACAGCACGACAAGTACTGTCTCGGAGGAGGCAGTGCTTCGCCATTGTCACTGCCGGTCACAGGACTACGGCAGCGAACTACGAGGGAGGGGATTGAACTAAGCACAGCGGGAGTAATTGGCTACCAAATCGGAAGAAAAACGGTAAAATCTGAAAAATAAATAAATACATTAAAAAATATATCCTTAACTTATGGCAAATACCAAGCAGAGCGCCCCCCAGCAGACAGACACAACCACACTACCCAGAACCAGCAACACATGCAGCTAAAACACACATAAAGTAAAATAGTAGGGGTTCTCCCAGTACTGCTTTTTATGTTACTATTGCTATTGCTACATTACAGCGACACCTACTTCAACTATTGCTAGGACGGTGACTGTGATGAGAGACTACAGTCGTAGTCACTTACTCTTTGACAATGATGTTGACGGGCAGCCTGACAGGGAGAGAGAAAGTGTCTGTGTTGTCCTGCAGGGTGCTAGCGTTCTCGTTCTTACTGTTGGAGATGGATAAAAGACACGCACTGTAGATTTAGTGTGAACATAAAAACGGGGTGGAAGGTGGTGGAAAACTGATAATACACTGAAGAACTTATTGACTTGTGGTGAATTTGCATGACGAAACTCGACACGTCGTTACTCAGAACTGAAAGAGGGACGGAGGACAACATTGTAGTCGAGGAGGAGGAGGACAGGAGGAGGCGCCCACCGACCTGCTGACGGACGCGTTCACAGTCACTCTTTCCGTCAGAGCGGAGGGGTCTGACACCGCGAGAGACACCAGCGCTGTCATCTGGGAGAGCGAGAAAAACCCCTTCAAACGTCTACTCTTAATGGTCAGCTTGTAGCTGGGTGTCCATACAACACTTTGTAAAAGTACCAAAAAGAAACCTACAGTATGAATGTGTGCCTCCCACAGGGTCTCTTTTAAAACGGCAGATTACAACATTAGTGCAGATCCCTAATACAGGAATTATGAATGTTATAGAAAGTGTTTTTAAAAAGTGTTACTAAATAGAAATGATGTTGTCCTACCCACAGGTCTAGCTAAACATATATGTAATACATGCACACTAGGAGTTGTTAGGAATGGGAGGACTATATTTTTAAATCCTGCCTGCTACAAATGCAGGAGACTTACTGTGGAAATTAAAGTTTGTACTAACATATGGATCAATAATCAAATAGTCTGAAGCTGTAAAATATGCTATTTCAACTCATTGCTGGAGGACCTGGTGAGTATGTTGGTATTTACTTTAACCTCTTTCATTAGTTTCTTAATTAACCCAATTTTTTAGAAATTAGTTTTGGAAATTTCTTCAATTAGTACTCATACAGCTAACCTTTTTGTCACCCCTAGATTAGATGATACAGGACATGGGATACTCACTGATGCCCCCTGTCTGAGGACAGTGGAACTGAACTGACACACGGTTTGTGCGTGATCCACGATGCCCGTAGTGTTGGACAGACATCGAACGCTTATCTTCCCTGCTGACTACAGGAGGAGAGAGGACAATAATTGTGACATGATTAAAAAAACAGGAAGAAAACGTCAATCGTTTTGAAGGACAAGCAGAATAACAGAAGCCATTGCTCCACATTTGACCGCATTTTCTCGACTGCTAGAGTTTGTTATGTGCTACTGCAGCTGCGGTTCGAAACCCGACTGTGCCAGCCCGGCTCTAGCTGGCTCGGAGCCCTGATCGGGGCGGCGATTGACTGTCCAGCCCAGGGGGAGGGGGGAGGGAGAGCCGGCACGAGCTCGCCGAGGAGCGGAAGGGGAGTCCCTAGAAAGTAGGTGGGCAAGTTCCGTCTCGGAGGAGGCCGATCATCGCTGGCCTCTGGGAATCAGCTTGTCCCGTAGTGAAGGGCGGCGGGCTCGTGGGGAAGCGTGAATCGAAACAAACAGAGGCTACAATTGGCCACCAAATTGGGAGAAAAACAGGGAAATTATCAGAAATAAATGTATTTTTTTAATATATTTTTTATTTTTACGTTCGTTCTGTGCGTGTTAGCGCACTGTTCAGTTGCAGCGGGCCCCACCCTGACCTGTGTGGCACGGGTGAACGACAGAGACGAGGGGTACACCAGCGACAGCTCTATGCCGGAAGCATCCTCGCCACTGTTGGACACCACCACTGACATCTCCACCGGGTAGCCTGGACTGCTGATGACCATCGCACTGGAGGGAGGAAAAGTACAGTGAGCAAGGGAGAGAGAAAGAGAGAGAGAAGAAAGTGGAGGTAGGAGTATGAAATGAACAAGGAGGAGAGCGGGAGAGAGGAACAGAGAGAGAGAAAGGGACGAAGGGAAGGAGAGGTCGGAAGAGCGGTGGGATCTAACGATTGGAGGAAGCCGTACAGTTCCCCCCCAGCGTTGCAATGAACCCACTGTTACACCGCTTCCATCGCTAAAACCTGAGTTTAATTGACACTCTGATTTACAGACTGTTCAAATCTTAACAAAAGAAAGAAGAAGCATCAAACCTGGTGAATCTGAGTGAAACGTGCAGGTCAGGAACGCACACCTGGTCCTCCCCACAAACCTGCTCCAGCAGTATCTGAAATGGTGCGCACACTCGTTTGATTGAAAAAAAAGTTGGATCTCGTTAAAATAATCTGGGCTGGCAATGCAGTGTAATGGCTGGGCTGACCTGGGCTTGTTGCAGGTTCAATTCCCAGGTTGGGCACACTTGAGCAAGGTACTTAACCTGAATTGCTTCAATAAAAACATATCCAGCTGTATAAATGGATTGTAAATATGTAAAAGAAATGTAAGAAAAACTGTCAAATCGCCCTGGATAAGGGCGTCTGCTAAATGCCTAAAATGTAAAATGTAATCTCTTCCACACTGCGGACATATACAGTATATATATATATTTATACATTCTGTCTCTCTCTCTCTCTCTCTCTCTCTCTCTCTCTCTCTCTCTCTCTCACACACACACACACACACACACACACACACAGCTCTGACCAGGTGGGAGAACGAGGTGGGGCAGTCAGGGCTCATGATGGGTAGCAGGCCCCCTGTCCCTTCGATCTCCAGCCCCTGAACAGAGAGCTGCCCTGACAGAGGCACTGGCCTGTAGTGAGAGATACATGCCTGGAACAGACGGAAAGAGAAACAGAGTCAGGCACACGCAAACACACACACACACACATCGGATTAATTATCAGGATCAAAATAAATATCCCCACTGCATATTTAACATATTATATCATGTCTGTCTACAGTGCTGCACTGGAAAAATGATATAATAACAATAATAAATGACTATTAAATGTGTCATTAGTTGATATACATTTAATAGCAATACTTATTCATTCATATTATTGTTATTGCAATCCATAATTTACTGTGCTGTACTGTGCTTAGATTATCGATTATACAAATATAGAGACTGTATGGGCAACACAGCGAGACGTAGGTAACACACACACACACACACACACACACACACACACACACACACACACATTGACCGGGAGGCTAATGGAGAGGTTATAGCAGGCAGTGTGGGCGACGGTGGATGCCCAGAGAGAGGGGGTGGAGTCAGGGCTGAGGACCAGCCGAGCCGGCCTGGCCTGGCCGTCCAGCTCCGTGGAGACGGAGACCGCAGCCTTGAGGGGGGCTATGGGGAGCAGAACAATACAAACGCAACAGCTAAAGAATTCAAGTACTGTAACATTTCATTAACCATTCATAAGAATGAATCAATGACTAAAACGGATTACTCCCAGCGCTGATTCTCGCAGCAGTCGGGAGTAACATAATATCAGTATTATATCAGTAGTTTTGGTTACCGTCGACAGTGTACCTGCCAGTATTAACACTCTTAACAGCGATTATCTGCGTTTCAAACCACCTCCAGTCTGACCGTGAGTATTAACACTTTTACTGTGTAACTAATATGTCCTAAAAAGTCAGTCTATAGCAATGGGGAATTTGTGACGGAAGGACTTCCTTCATTTCGTCCAGCAGTTTGTTTCGTCAAGGCTGTTTGAATTGCATAACAACTCTTTATTATAAACGACTTGTATCACAATTTTCTTTTAAGAATTTGTTTCTGGTTTTTGTTATCTTTTTCTCCCAATTTAGTAGCCAATTACACCCTCTATTTTTCATGTCAATCCCCCGCTCGTATTGTGAGTTTGCTGCCGTAGCCCTGTGACCGGCAGTGACAAAGGCAAAGTATCGTCTGCTCCAAGACGGCACTCGCCAAGCCGTCGACCATAACTTCGGTTACTCATCAAACTCATATCGGCTTCCCTCCCCGCTCCCTGGGGCGGACAGCCAATTGCCACCCCCTAGTGGCACTCCCGGCCAGAGCCGACTCTGGTGCGTCCGGTGGAATCGAACCCCGGTCGCAGTGGCCAGCGTCCAATGTTAGACCACCCGGGAGGCACCCTTGTATCACAATTTTAGCTCAGTTTGGTCATTACCTGTAGTGTATTGTGGTTTTACTGTTATTACACATTTGTAACATTGTAATTCTCATGTAACGGCATCTACGCTCACCTTTTATGGTCCCTGTGAGAACCCCAGCAACAGTAATGCACACAGATGCCTTGGAAACGATGGTGTGCGGTGTGAGGGTTTCTGCGCAGTGGAAACGGGCCTGTGGAATGATGAGTGGGTCCAGGGACACGGACACAGACACACACATCAGTGGCTTTGTCCTACAGCAGGCCAAGAGAGGAAAAAAAATATTCTGAGATGTTTCTGTGAGCATAAACATCCATCTCTCTCTCTCACGTACTTCCTCATTCTCTATAAATTTTGTTTCAGATTTTTCCCAGTTTTTCTCCCAGCCAAATACGGGTGCATTAGACCGCTACGCTATCCGCCAGCCTGTACTTCCTCATTCTGTCTCTCTCTCTCTCTCTCTCTATGGACAGCCAGGGTTACAACACTCTATGGTGTATTTCAGTGCCACATGTGCAGGCTGCAGCGATCAAGCAGCTCTGGGGCAGTTCCGGACTCGTTTCTCCGTTTCTCTCCTCTCTCCGCTCTCGGCCCCCTTACCTCAGTATGACCACGGCCCCCTTGGCCCCCACCACCACGTCCGTCAGTCCATCCGACGTCAGGTCCCCGGAAGAGTGCACTGAAACCCCAAAATACTGCAGACCGACCCTCACATCTGCCCCAGAGACCTTCTGTATGCAGAGAGAGGAAAGGGGAGGAAGGAGAGAGGACAAGGGAGAGGAGAAGGTAAAACGGCAGACCAGTCTACGGCAGTGGGAGAGAATACTGAGCTGGTGTGAGAGGGACACAAAGACGATGAGAGTGTACATATGCTGGAGTTTATTCATGAAATAATTACTGGATTTAAAAAAATGAAGTCCCAAGTTCCAAGGAAATCAAAGACGAACAGATTGTATCTAGTGTCTACAGATTGATGGACAACCAGACACAGGCAGACAGTGTACACCAAAAAAAATATGAATCCATAAATATAAATTATATTTTTTATTTAAAAAATGTCCCCGTAAATTTGGTAGCCTCTATTATTCCAACTATTTCCCCCACATGCCCGCTGCTAACCCATTTTTGATACCAGTAGTGGCAGGAATAACGACCACCTCCTCTGAGACAGAACTCACTAATTGCCGACTGTGATTCCAGCCAGATTCCAGCCTTTTCTGCAGCGAGCACATGCCGGCTTCCCTACCCCCTCCCTGGGGCGGACAGCTAATTGCCGCCCCCTAGTGGCACTCCAGAGCCAGACTGACGCAGCCGGGTTTCGAACCACCGCTGCAGCAGGAAACTTGCATTCCAGTCAGACGCTCTTACCGTTACGCCACCCGGGAGGCCACTATATATATATTTTTACATTGTATTTCATTTATGAAAATGTATTGCATACATACAGTGAGCACCATCATTCATTGGACAATGACAAATTTTTTGTCATTTTGGTTCTGTACTCTAGCACTTTGATACAATGACAATGAGGTTGAAGTGCAGACTGTCAGCTTTAATTTGAGGGTATTTTCATCCATATCGGATGAACCGTTTAGAAATGACAGCACCTTTTGTACATGGTCCCCCCATTTTAAGGTACTACAAGTATTTGTTGAATTGGCTTCACAGATGTGTTTCGTTAGGCAGGTGTATTGATTTGTGTCAATAGTGAATGCAGAAGAGAGCGGTTGATGGTTCTAGACTTTGCAACTGCCTTTGGAGATTGTTGTTGGGGTGTGACAACATGAGGAAGACAGCAGCGTCGATGCAAATTAAGCTGGCCGTCATAAGGCTCAGAAATGATGCCCAAGTCAACAGTTTGGTTCATCATTAACAAGAAAAAAACAACTGGTGAACTCAATTATGTCAAAAGACCCGGTAAACCGAGGAAGACCACTGTAGTGGATGAGCAGTTGTATCCTTTCAAACTCAAAGTGCTGGAGTACAGAACCAAAATAGCAAAAAAATGTGTCACTGTCCAATGAATTATGGTGCTCACTGTATATCTTTCATATATTATATTGCAAGTATATGTAACATACAGGTAACTTCCAAAATAAAAACACTTGAGTGAACAAAGGGTTCTGGTGGCTCTCTTATAGTGTGGGGTGCTGGCATGATTTTCCTGGCATTATTTAAGTAAGGGGTGTCAAACTCATTCCATCGAGGGCCGAACGTGTGCAGGTTTCTGTTGTAACCAATGCATTACACCAGGTGATTTCAATTAGGTTCCCTCCTTAGTTGAAGAAGTGAGCTAATTAGTGAAATCACCTGGTGTAGTGCATTGGTTGCAACAAAAACCTGCATACACTCGGCCCTTGATGGAATGAGTTTGACACCTGTGATTTAGGTCCACTCAACTCCTTAGAGCGCAAGGTAAATGACAATAAATACAAAGCCATTCTGAGCGATCGCCTTCATCCTGATGGGGGTGGATTCTTCCAGGATGACAATGCCCCCCATCCACAGGGCACGAGTGGTCGCTAATTGGTTTAATAAGCATGAGAACAATATAACCCGTACGCCATGGCCGTCTGAGTCACCAGATCTCAGCCCAACCCGCTGCGCTGACCTGACTGTACTCGGTCTGGACGCCCCCAGGACTCCCCAGGAAGATGTACAGACTGCCTTTCCCATCATCCTCCAGCGGCGCTCCCACTGCTAATTCCGGTACCCCGTCCCCATTCAGGTCAGCACAGGGTGACAGTGACGCCCCAAAACGACCGTGGTCATTCCCTGGGGAGCCGCGCAGGGAGAGGGAGCAGTTGGTAGAGAAGAGAGGCTGAAGAGAGAGAGAGAGAGAGAGGGAGAGGGAGAGAGAGAGAGAGAGAGAGAGAGGGAGGGAGAGAGAGAGAGAGAGAGAGAGAGAGAGAGAGAGAGAGAGAGAGAGAGAGAGAGAGAGAGAGAGAGAGAGAGAGAGGGAGAGCCACCAGTTATTGTATCAGAGGAGTACACTTCATGCATAGTTGTTCTTAATGCATAGTTGCCCTAACTGCGTAGTTGCCCTACATGCGTAGTTGCCCTAACTCCATAGTTGGCGCAGGCAGGCTGCAGGTGCCTGATCAATCAGAGGATTTGCTATTGTATGATAAGACAGCGACATCCCTGCCGCTAATACCCTCCGTCCCTCCCTTGGCGAAGAATTATGTGCTGCCTTAAGGTGCTGCTGACAGTCAGGACCGGCATGGTCAGGATCCATGACCAGACCTTTGGATGAGGCGCGACGCTGAAAACCAGTGCTTCAGAAGGACGAGCCACCCGGCAGCCCAAAGACAACGTTACCTTTTCACAAAACGGTGTCGTGTTCAGCCAGTGTTTCGAGAGAATACCACACTGTCCTCAGTCTTGTGCTCGTGCCTCTTACCCCAGACTCCAGGCTGCAGATGCGGACCTCGCCCCCCACCCCTTTGGAGTAGTACTGTGGCACCCCCACCAGCAGGAACAGCCCCGACCAGCCCTGCCCGGACACATCCAGCACACAGAGCTCCGCCCCAAAGTACGAACCCAGCTGGGGACAGACAGACAGACAGATCCATTTAACAAAATGTACCACCACAACATACATATGCCATTTAGCAGGCGCTTTTATCCAAAGCATTTTACAACAGGGAATGCACACATTTTTCAGTACATGTGGTCCCAGTGAGAATTGAACCCACAACCTAAGCATTGTCAGCGCTATGCTCTACCTACCGAGCTACAAGGAACCACAAGCCGGGGAGCCTCAACTATGTGACTATCTCTATGTGGTTCCTATAATGGTCGATTGGGTTCCTCCGCCTGCCTCTCTCCTTTGTCTTTGATCCCCTTCGTCTCTTTATCCCCCCCTTCGTCTCTTTATCCCCCCACCCCCACCACTTTGCCCCCTCCGCCACCTCTGCCACCCTCTCGAACCTGAGTTCCATGAATCCTGTGGGTGACAGTCCAATTGTCATGGATGAGATCCTTCTGGAAGGCCAGCACCAGGCCAGTGTGCCTGTACCTGGGAGCTCCAGCAAAGTACACTGTGGTGAAATTCACCTGAGCCACTGCCACTGAGTATCCTACAGAGAGAGAGAGAGAGAGAGAGAAACAACACTCTACTACGCACGTACATCCTGCTAGTGAAACAACACTCTCCTACGCACGTACATCCTGCTAGTGAAACAACACTCTACTACACATGCACATCCTACTAATAAGCTTTCTGCGGAGAGATAAAAGACTCTTCTCCACAGATTCCACCCTGCTACTGAAACAGTGTGACGTTAACGTTCGTGCTATTCATGTTAACCCATGCTATCGTTTTTGCTAGTGCTACTAAGTTGAACAGTTTAATTTTAGTTTTAGTAAAAACATTTTGACACATTAACATTTCGGCCATTTGCTTAGTGGAGATTTGCCCACTCAACATCCGCAGTTTGTAGGGACATTTAGAACGTCCAACATTATTTAATGCCGGTGGCTCTCATGAAACACAGTCATAATATTTGTCTCATATACTGTGGTTCTAATGTGAAAATTAAAAACATTATGGTTAACCAATTAGCCTTGTCCTGAGGTAGGTCATATGTTTTTCTCCAACACCTATACTGTTATGGTGGGTTTAGGGATTGGTGCCAATCGCAGAACCCCGTGACTAGGTGCCACAAACTCTGACACAAACAAAGGAATAAATAAACCACCAAAACAAAGGAATAAATAAACCACCAACACCGAGTGTTTGAATGAAAAGATAAACGGCTAGAAGAGCCAAATAACCAATGAAAAGAAATGAAACCCGAAACACAGTCCACAGACTGTCTAACCGGAAAACCAAACTAACTCAGGGGGAGCGAGTAAGTTTCCTAAATCGGGTGACATAAAAGAAGTCCTACATTTACTAAATGAGATTTCTTGATTCCTAAAGTAAGTGCTTTCAGTAGTATCTTTAAAAAAGACGCTACCACCTTTACCGGCTAAATCGTAATGAAGGCTTACGATTTCGCATAGAACGAATCCAGGTGCGAGTATTTATAGGAAGGTGATTAGTAATAGGAACCAGCTGACCCGCCTCAAAGAAGGCGCAACACCGCCATCTGGTGGTGGTTCAGGGGAACAACCGTGACAGGACCCCCCCCTTAAGGGACGACTCCTGACGACCCTTCAGAACCACGCCGGTGAAAATCTTGGATCAAAGATGGATCCAAGATGTGCCGGGACGGGACCCAACTGCGCTCCTCAGGACCGTAACCCTCCCAGTCCACAAGGAACTGAGTTCCCCTGCCTACTCGCCGCGAGGCCACAATACTCCGTACCGTGTAAGCGGGCCCACCCCCAATGATACGAGGCGGCGGCGGCGGTACTTCGGGAGGTGCTAAGGCGCTAATAAGTAGTGGTTTTATGCGGGATACGTGGAACGTGGGATGTATCCGCATGGATTGTGGGAGCTGTAATTGCACAGTGACAGGGTTAACCTTACGGATGATTTTAAAAGGCCCAATAAAGCGCGGAGCGAGTTTGCGAGATTCTACCCGCAACGGCAGATCTCGTGTAGACAACCAAACCCGTTGACCTACCCTATACGATGGAGCTGCCCGCCGACGGCGATTAGCAAACTCCTTTTGGCGATCAACTGCGCGCAACAGTGCCGTACGAACCCTCCGCCAGGTAGCCCGACAACGTCGCACAAAGGCCGCTGCGGAGGGAACCCCTGCGTCACCCTCCAGCTCAGGAAACAGAGGAGGCTGAAAACCAAACTGAGCCTCGAAAGGAGAGAGACCTGACGACGCATTACGCAGAGTGTTATGGGCATACTCCGCCCAGGCCAGATGCCGGCTCCACGATGTGGGATTGGCGGAGACCAGACACCGGAGAGTGTTTTCCATGGTTTGATTGGTGCGTTCAGTCTGTCCATTGGTCTGTGGGTGAAAGCCCGAAGACAGACTGACCGACGCCCTAAAAGGGAACAAAACGCGCGCCAGAATCTGGACGCAAACTGGGGACCCCGATCGGACACTACATCTTGCGGCAAGCCGTGAAGGCGAAAGACATGGTCCATCATAAGATGCGCCGTCTCGAGCGCAGACGGCAGCTTGGGAAGCGCAATGAAGTGGGCGGCCTTGGAAAATCTGTCAACTATGACCAAAATGACAGTATGACCGTTAGAGCTGGGCAAGCCGGTGACAAAGTCTAAGGCGATATGACTCCAGGGGCGGTGAGGAACCGGTAAAGGCCGTAGTAACCCTGACGTGCCAGCTGTGACACCTTATTGCGGGCACAAATATTACAGGCAGCAACAAACTCCCGCGCACGTCCCTCTCCATACCCCGCCACCAGAACCGTCTACCCAGGAAATCGTGCGTACGGTGTACGCGTGGGTGACCTGTGAGCCGAGAGGAGTGACCCCACTGCAGTACCTGGGCGCGAGCTCCTGAGGGAACGAAGAGGCACCCCGTGGACCCCCACCAGGATCCGGCTCAAGGCGTTGGGCCTCATGCACCACTCTTTCTATCTCCCATAAAACTGGAGATAAAATCTGTGCGGTGGGAATAATGGGTGTGGGCGGATGGTCCCGTTCGGACCCATCGTACAAGCGCGACAAGGCGTCAGGTTTAATATTTTTAGAACCAGGACGGTAAGTCAACAAAAATTAAACCTAGTAAAAATAATGCCCATCGAGCTTGCCGCGAATTACGACGTTGAGCCCCCTGGATGTATTCTAAATTTTTATGATCCGTCCAGACCGTAAAGGGATGTTCCGCCCCTCTAGCCAATGACGCCATTCCTCCAGCGCCATCTTAACCGCTAATAACTCCCGATCTCCTACATTGTAATTCCTCTCGGCAGGCGAAAGGCTCCGAGAAAAATACGCGCATGGATGAACCTTTTGGTCCATGGCCGACCGCTGGGACAGTATAGCCCCTACCCCTAGCTCAGAGGCGTCAACCTCTACAATGAAAGGTAATGAAGGATTGGGAGAAATTAAAATGGGTTCAGAACAGAATCTTCTTTTTAGTTCAGCGAAGGCCGCCTCCGCTTTAGGGGACCATTGGAACCGAGAAGAAACAGTCTTTTTTTGTAAGCGCCGTGATGGGCGCGACCACTGAACTAAAATTGCGGATAAACCGTCTATAAAAATGTGCAAACCCCAAAAAACGCTGCACCTGTTTTACAGAGACCGGAGCAGGCCAATCCTTGACCGCAGTCACTTTATTGGGGTCCATTTGGATCCTGCCCTCTGCGACAATGAATCCTAGAAAGGAAACTGAAGGTACGTGAAACACACATTTCTCTGCTTTAACAAATAATTGGGCTTCTAACAAGCATTTTAACACCTGTCTGACGTGTTTCACGTGCTCAGAGAGAGAATTGGAGAAAATCAAAATGTCGTCAAGATAAACGAACACCGATTTCTCCAACATCTCTCTGAGTACGTCATTAACAAACGCCTGGAAGACAGCCGGCGCAAGACGTGAGGCCGAATGGCATAACCAGGTATTCGTAATGACCATTGTGCGTATTAAATGCTGTTTTCCACTCATCACCCTGACGGATGCGAACCAAATTATATGCGTTGCGAAGGTCCAACTTGGAAAAAATAGACGCTCCTTGAGACGTTCAAACGCTGGAGTTCATAAGTGGAAGGGGATAACGATTCTTTATGGTAATATTATTTAACCCTCTGTAATCGATACACGGTCGTAATCCCCATCCTTTTTCCGACAAAAAGAACCCCGCCCCAGCAGGAGACGTGGATGGCCTGATAAAACCATTAGTTAGAGATTCAAATGTATCTCTTCATGGCCGCACTCTCAGGTACAGATAGTGAATATAGGGATCCACGTGGGGAACTGTGCCTGGGTGAAGCTCAATAGCGCAATCATAAGGCCGGTGCGGAGGTAGCTTAGTAGCCCTTTGCTTACTAAACACCTCGCTAAGATCTGAATAAGTCTTTGGAATGCCGGGAGGTAGCGAGTAACATTCCGCACTCATGAGTTCCATTCCCTCCTGATCTTTTGGAAACTCGTGCTCAATGGTGTCAGGTCGGAATTTTTGTGGGAATCGGAACTGGAGTAGCTAACCGATCTTTTAGGAACTCGTGACAAATTGGGCTCATCGTCCGTAGACGGCATGTCTGCCTCTAAAGAATCAAAAGATAAGGATTCCAGGTCACTAATCTCCTCGGCCGTGGACTCCTCCAGTGGGACTCCCCAATCACACTGAGGATCCCATTCGAGTTCTTTCTCCGTCTCATTGGAGTGTACGGATGAGGGAGCATGATTAGGCGAACAGTAAACTGATTCGTCGGTCTCCGAATCGGTCTCGTGACTTTTAGACCCACCGAAACCGAAGACGACGGAATAAAAGGTAAACACCCAAGTGAACATTGATCCCCCCATTGAACAATAGGGTTTTTATGACTACCCCAGTTCACCTGAGGTTGATGTTTTATTAACCAGGAGTGTCCGAGAACTAATGGGTACGTAGGCGACTCGACCAAAAAAACTTTATTTGTTCTGTGTGCTCGCCGTAGGCGATCCGCATGTTTACAGTCTCCGTGGATTCCTTAATGCGACCGGAACCCAGCGGACGGCCATCAAGAGCGGTAACACCACAAGATTGTGAAAGAACCCGAACAGGTAAGTGAATTCTTTTAGCCCACCCGGAGTCCACAAAACAATCAACAGCTCCTGAATCAAGAAATGCGTTTATTTTAATGTTTTGTCTCCCCAGGATAGTTCAACAGGAATGAAGGTTCGGAAGAAAGAGGACTGATGTCTCACTACCGGCTTCCGGCCCGATAATGAGACTATTCGTTTTCCCTTAAGTTTGGAACAATTTTTAATAACGTGACCCGTCAGTCGACAGTACCGACAAAAGTCTGCATCCCCTCTGGCCGGGACCGAAAACTAGCACTGTCTACTTCCATGGGTTCGTCTGCTTTGCCCAAGCGCTTAGGAAACAGAGGTAAGAACCCTTTCGTAGGTACCAGGTGCTCTCTGTCCCCTCTCTCTCGCTGGCGTTCCCTAATACGGTTATCGATCCGTATAGCAGTGGTAATTAGTTCATCTAGTGAATCGGGAATGCCAATGGTAGCTAGCGCGTCTCTCACCGGATCAGATAGCGCGTTAGTAAACAACGTTATGAGAGGATTCTCAGGCCACCCTGTAACTCCCGCGAGAGTACGGAAGGAAATAGAGAATTCCGCCACGCTTTGGTTACCCTGGCGCATGCGCGTCAATTTAGTCGCAGATTCGCTGTCATGAAGCTCGTGGTCAAAAACCAACTCCATTCTCTTCATTAAACCCAGCGAGTCTGTCAATACTGGTGCTTGAGAGCGAATAAGAGGTACTGCCCACTCGAGGGCTGCCCCCGATAATAATGATAGCACGAGTGCCACTCGCGACTCCTCTGAGCTATATCTAGATGGCTGGAATATGATTTGGCACTGAGCTAAAAAAACCCGACATTTACCGGACTCGCCGCTAAAACGAGGAGGAAGCTGAATCTTTGCCTCTCGTAATCCCTCTCCCACAGGTGTGCCCCAGCGAGGAGTGACGACCGGATTAGGACCGGCGAATCCCACCGCAGTTTGGGGACGACCGTCGACCATTGTCTGGATCAAGCCCTCCAGTCTTTGAACAGACGAGACCATACTAGCCTGGTTGTCTTGCATGACTCGTTGTTGTTCTAATAAAATTTCTATGGTCGTTCTCTGTCTCTCCATTTCTCTGCTTTGCAACTCTGCTATTTGTTCGATACCACGAGGATCAGCTGACGCCGCGTTCATGGCGAAATCGTACTGTTATGGTGGGTTTAGGGATTGGTGCCAATCGCAGAACCCCGGGGGTATCGATAAGTTAAACTGTAACTATACAGCTTAACCACAAACTCTGAAATAACAGAGAATAGGAAAAACAATAACAAAAGGGGGAAAACCGAAAATATCACCCAACGGGTGACTAGGTGCCACAAAGACACAAACAAAGGAATAAATAAACCACCAACACCGAGTGTTTGAATGAAAAGATAAACGGCTAGAAGAGCCAAATAACCAATGAAAGAAATGAAACCCGAAACACAGTCCACAGACTGTCTAACCGAAAACCAAACTAACTCAGGGGAGCGAGTAAGTTTCCTAAATCGGGTGACATAAAAGAAGTCCTACATTTACTAAATGAGATTTCTTGATTCCTAAAGTAAGTGCTTTCAGTAGTATCTTTAAAAAAAAAAAAAGACGCTACCACCTTACCGGCTAAATCGTAATGAAGGCTTACGATTTCGCATAGAACGAATCCAGGTGCGAGTATTTATAGGAAGGTGATTAGTAATAGGAACCAGCTGACCCGCCTCAAAGAAGGCGCAACACCGCCATCTGGTGGTGGTTCAGGGGAACAACCGTGACATATACAGACCACGGCTGCAAGGCCCAGCAAACATCTGACACAGAGATGAATCTAATGACGGCTGAGTTTTTTGTGAACACTGCGCAAAACGATTACACCAAAACATTTTTTTTCCAGAGACTTTAGCTATTTAAAAGCTATGGCTTAAAAATTGCTTAATTGGTGTCACCAGAAATGTTTAAAAACTGTTGGCCAAAAATACACTGTGAGAGTGAATCGACATGCTAATTTCTGGAGCAATAAATAACCGTTTGAACAACTGATGCACGCAGATGCAGCTAAAACTGTCACTGTGTGAAATTCTGTTCACAAGTCTCATAGTAAACACGTACTGCATGTACTGTCACGACCACAAGAGATAAGGTGGTCTCGCTTCTCTTCACAGTCTGATACGAAAGGAAAGACCCACACAGTGTGGCCAATAAAAATGATACTAAAATTAAAATTACTCTCTTTCACTGGCTCACCCAGATATGAATCTTTCATGTCTTTTTCCAGTGCTGAGGCGTTGATGAAGGAGCTGTTTTCCCCCTGGATCTCTCTGACGATGCCTCCTGTCCACCCGAATGCCCCTACTGCCCCAAACAACACAGCGCCCTACAGAGAGAGAGAGAGAGAGAGAGAGAGAGAGAGAGAGAGAGAGAGAGAGAGAGAGAGAGAGAGAGAGAGAGAGAGAGAGAGAGAGAGAGAGAGAGAGAGAGAGAGAGAGAGAGAGAGAGAGAGAGAAAAAAGACAACAGCATCAACATCAGCCAACATGTAGCTTTAGAACAGGTTGCGCAAGTTGTGGCAAGTTGTGCAGTCCTCTGGCTCAATAACCAGTATTTAATCAGCTGGTGGATTGCAGAGTGAAAACCAGCAGCGTTTTGGGGAGGAATCCTGCTGAACAGATGATGGGATAGCACAGGCCAACACTACGAATGGACCGTAATGACATTGTCAAAGAGCAGCATTTCTTCCATTTTTGTTTCAGATTTTTCCTGTTTTTCTCCAAATTTAGTAACCAATTATACCCTCTATTCATTTCGATTCGCCCTCCCCCACGAACTTGCTGCCCGTCCTCCGGGTCAAGCCAAGGCCAGCGATGATCCACTTCCTCCGAGACGGAACTTGCCCCCCTACTTCTGGATATAAAATCCAATAAACCCCCAAATAACAAAAGCTTAGGCTCATTAGGGAGTGTAACACCAATGGGAAAGCATCTGGAGATGTCATGTACAGACCCCCCCAAAACAATTATATCAACCTAGCTGGTTAGTAACAGGTAACAAACTGCAATAGCAATTTTGGGAGAGCAATATATTTTAGCGGGGAGGCACACCTGAGCGTAAGCTGCACTGAATCCCCCCTGGGAGAGTTCAAACTGGAAGGAACTGGACTGAGTCTTATCTGTACCTGAGGAGAGAGAGAGAGAGAGAGAGAGAGAGAGAGTTTTATCTGTACCTGAGGAGAGAGAGAGAGAGAGAGAGAGAGAGAGAGAGAGAGAGAGAGAGAGAGAGAGAGAGAGAGAGAGAGAGAGAGAGAGAGAGAGAGAGAGAGAGAGAGAGAGAGAGAGAGAGAGAGAGAGAGAGAGAGAGAGAGAGAGAGGGTTTATCTGTACCTGAGGAGAGAGAGAGAGAGAGAGAGAGAGAGAGAGAAAGAAAGAGAGAGCAGAGAGAGAGAGAGAGAGAGAGTCTTATCTGTACCTGAGGAGAGAGAGAGAGGGAGAGAGAGAGAGAGAGAGGGCATGATGCAGCGGTAGGGAGGGAAGGAGAGGTATAGAGAGAGATGCTTCCTGCTGTGGTGATGACACACTAAGAGAACAAGTTGAGTTTTTAAAAAATACCTTTAAATTTGGGCATTTAACAGAGCCATATGGGGCTGCATATTACATATCAGCAAAAAAAGATACAAAATTGGATCAAATATTAAGGCTCAAGCCACTACGCTTGATATCGAGAGACAGAAGGGCATAGAGAGATATACAGAGATTCCCTAACAGATTTATGAAGGAATTAATTTCCTGTTTGTCATCAACAGGAACATTCTCAACATTTAACAAACGCTGCACCTCTTCCTCCACTTGTTTCACTCCCCCATCCCATAGCAGTTATATTTTTCTCTTAAATAGGTCTTAAAAGTTTAAAGATGTTTGTGACAAAGATCCCCTTCTCCCGCCTCCTCTACCTTCGATGGCAAAGATCTTCTCCCCCAGCTGTTTCTGAATGGAGCTCAGTGCGCTGAAGCTGTCCGTCTCAAACACGTCCCTTGGGGATGAGGCGATCTGCTCCAGCTCCTGACGTGAATACTGCCTCCCCACCTGAGACGCAGGTAGGACAACCACGGCATCACTGTTAGATGGTACTGTGTGACACAGCGCTAAAGCAGAAACAGGCATATAAATATCACTCCCAATGCACAGCAGGTTGAGCCATACCAGGTTTTACTAGATGCAGGTTAATGTACTGATTATAGGCCACCAATAGACGGGCCTCCATCCACACAGTACATTAGCTTACGTCTTGTAAAACCTGGAATGGCACAAACCGCAATGCATTGGGCGTGATATTTATATGCCCAAGACATGTATACAGAAATGTGTCTTTCCTATAATGTAGGCATAAAAGTACACGGAAATAAGCAACTCATAATTCCACAAGTGAAAAACTGCAACAATTGGTGCAATCCAATTATAGATATCATTGAAAATGAACAATAGTGACCATTCGGATAAAGAGCATTATGTATATTGAATTATAGCGAGAGAAAGAGGAAGAAGCTGAAGAAGTCCGTTCAGGAACAAGCCTATACGCAGTTAAAAACTCTACCCCAATGGCGTATCTGGTCACACCTCTCTTCTCTGCAATAGGTATCACAGCATCAAACTTCTCCCGAGGGTCGTTGGATTTGCCGTCAGTTATCACCACCAACAACTTTTTGGAGTCCTTCCTCATCCCCCTTTCCTCTGTCAGCATCTTCTCTCTATAAAAATGAGGGCAAAGAGAAGAAAGAGAGAATGTTGCATCCATGCTAGTTTATAATGATTTAATCATTTCATAAAAAATATATATGTATGGGCCCCCCGCGTGGCCCAGTGGTTACAACGTTCGCCGGTGGCCACGGAGACCGGGGTTCAATTCCCCGTCCCGCCAGAGTTGGCTCTGGCCGGGAGCGCCACCAGGGGCGGCAATTGGCAGTCCACCCCAGGGAGGGGGGAGGGAAGCCGACATGACGTTCGCTGCGCATAAGAGTGGCCCTGTAGTACCGGGTTATGGTCGACGCTTGGCGAGTGCCGTCTCGGAAGAGGCGTCTGGTCGCCTTCGTTGCAGGACTACGGCAGTGAAATCACATTACTAGGGGGGGATTGACATAGAAATAGCAGGTCTAATTGGCTAGAAAAATGGGATAAAAATCCCAAGCCAAGCCAAGCTAACAGTGATAACGTCTTCTGTGAAAAGCTATACTTTTGCTTACGCACGCGTGGTGAATGTGGGCCAATGGTAATCAATGACCTTGCTTGAAATTCTTGACGACTTGACTGACACCAACACGGCAGTTTAAAGATAGTGTGTGCAACCCGGCTACCCAGCCGTTTTGGGGCGAGGGGGCTTTTGCTAAATGCCTGTAATGTAATGTTTTAAAGTTTGCGACTTAACAGTACAAAGCGGATGGCGGACGGAGTGTACGTCTGTCCCCTTCTCTGCTGGACGTATCTGAGCAGACTGTCTGGGTCGCGGCCGTGGGTGAAGTCGTCGAAGTGGAAAACCGCGTGGGATCTGGTGGAGTACTGAGCTACCGCCACCTGGGACAGACGCACAAAAGAGAAGGTGAGAGAGAGGGGGGATTTCATGCCAACTTCTGCATTTCAAATTCAACTTCAACCTGAGATAAATAACTTTGATTGGACATTTAGCTACATTTATTGAAGAGCTCATTTTATTTTATTTTACTTTACTTTATTTAACCAGGGTAGTCACGTTGAGATTGGCATTTCTTCTTTTTAAATGAGCCCTGGCCAAGAAGGCAGCATACAAAAAGGTTTCATATAAAACAACATTGCATAGAAACAGTCAGAAATAAAAGCAAGATTGTAAAAGCACACAAGCATTAAAAAGAGGGGGACAGAATGCCCTAGTAAGCTTTAGTTAATTAAGAATATGAGCACTTTATGGTAAGTAATTTTCCAATTTTTTCTTTAAAATTATCAATTTCAATGAGAGAGTTCTCATGAATGACAACTGAAGACTCCTTGTGTCGCTATAGAAACATTTTACTGTGGTCTAATCTAAGAGCGAACCCGCGTTGGTGCACACAGTGAATTAGCGAATTGAGCCATGGTAAATAGGCGGAAACAAAAACCTACGTATGCATCGGCCTTCCAGGGACAGAGTTGCCCATCCCTGCTTTAGAAACAATGCATGATGGGCCTCCGATAGCATAGTGGTCTAACGCATCAGCATTGGCTGGTGCTTTACGAGTGTGAGCTGCCTATCACAGTCGCCATTTCGAAACCCGACTGTACCAGGCCGGCCCTGGTGGGGAGCCCCGATTGGGGGCGGCGTTTGGCTATCCACCCCAGGGGGTGGGGGGAGGGAGAGCTGGCACGAGCTCGCCGAGGAGTGGTAAGGCGACCTCGTAAACAGGGTCGGGCGAGTTCCGTCTCGGAGGAGGCGAACGTTGCCTCAAGGTATTAGCTCGACCCGCGGAGGCGGATGGTGAGCTCATGGGGGAGGGTCAATCGAAAAAGAATCAGAGGGTATAATTATTGGCTACCAAATTGGGAAGAAAAACAGGGATAAAATCAGGAACAAAAAAAATTGAAAAAAAGAAACAGTGCAGGTCACTCAGTACTTAATTGACCAGTCGATTACACAATGAACCCACCTCAACTGGTTCCTAAAGTGGTTGCTGAATTTAAGGTAAATCAAAAAACCTTCTGGCCCTCCAGAATCAACGCCCTCTGCACCTGTGTGTTACACAGTGCATCATCTTGCGCTACATTCTTGTGCCTTCGATGTTACTCTCTTAATCCCAGACTACCACACACACACACACACACAGAAGCATGCAGACAGAGCAGGGCTTTGTGAAAATAAGGCAGAGTTTGAGTTTTTATGACACTGTTTTAGAGGGGGAACAGTGAGCAAATAAACAGGTGCTTTATACTAATCTGTGGAGTGGGCCTCGTCACTATGTTGGTCTAACGTGCAGGAATGTGATTGCGCCTGAGGGTGGGGCTCGGACCATGCGCTGTCTTACCTTTGAGCGGGGGTCGGTGAACATGCGTATGACGCTTTTGATGAAGTTGATCATGGTGTGAAAGTCTTCGTCACTGATGCTCTGAGAGTCATCGAACAGGATGACCGCGTCTAAGCCTGTGGCGTGGCACTCTATGAAACATCGCCAACAGAGCTGAGACACAATACGTGCACAACGCGACATAACACACCCAGCAACGTAATGCAGCACTTGGTAATCGACACTGAAATGCTGCTGTAATAAAACCGTGTCATGGGTCATAGCAGAGTACACGCACACACGCACACAGCGCAACCAAACACACAACACTGGAACAAAATAGGATTCACTGGAACAAAATAGGAGACCGGGGTTCATAAGTGTCGGCTCTGGCCGGGAGTGCTACCAACTGTCCGCCCGGGGGACTGCAAAACAATCACACATGAGGACTACGGCAGCGAACTCACATTACTAGGGGGATTGACGTAAAAATAGCGGGTCTAATTGACTGGGAAAAAATGGGATAAAATCAGAAACAAATAAAAAAATTAAAAAAATAGGATTCATATACGACAACACTGCAAAACAATCACACATGACACGACTGCAGCGTGCTGAAAAACAGTAATACACACATCGCAGTATATAGATAAACATTTCACCCAGCACCTTCAGTGTAACCTGAACTGTAATATATACACACACACACACACAACACAGAGGAACAAACACAGCCTCAGTTCAAATGTATACCTTGAAAGGCAGGCTTTAGTGTTTGCAAAACACCAAGTTGTGGGTCCAGTTCCACACAGTAACCATTGACGTAGCGGAAAGCATCACAGTCGTGTGACAGACGCGGTCCACACACCTGAGAAAGAGAGTGCGTGAGACAGGATTCACTATGCAAACAACCTTTCTGAGAAGAGAGTAGAGAGGAGGGATTCATGCTTTTTTATTACAAATGCAAACACACAGTATAATTCAGACCCTTTTCAATCACTTCACTCTGTGATTCACTCTGAAAGCCATTGGCGGCTGTACATGTCCATGCCAATGAAGCAGGCTTTCAAGGGGTTGCTGGCTCATTCTGCTAAGGCTCTGGGTCCCAAGCCCCATGGTGTGATATCAAATTCTGATTATGGCTAGAAGCCCCCGCGGAGTGGCATATCACTGGCCGCAGCATTGCCCAGGGAGAGTTAAGAGGGTCATGGTGTTGCATTGTGGTTACTGAAGGGCCACCACGACCACAGGCACGAGGAAGGGAGATTGCTAAACGAAAGGGTCATGCTGATTTTGACCATCTGATCTCAATGCTTTTGTTGCCCCTTTGTGTGTGTGTGTGTGTGTGTCATGTGGCTGCTCAAAAGAGTTCATGAAGTGATGAAATATGACAATAGGGTGAGAAACAGCACAGGATGTGTGTGGAGGCGTGCGTTCCTCTTTTACTGAAAAAAAGTGAGCTGAAAGTGAAAGAGCGCGACTACTTGTTTCTTGAGTTTGACAACTAAAGTGAGCTAGCCACTTGAGTTGTGACCTAGTGAGCCTCGGTGGTGGTTTGGGGTTGAGATCGTTCTGCGAAGCTTATGACAACTTTCTTCAATAAGGATGTGACACCTCACAAGGCAACAGAGACAAAGAACTTGGGGATTAAAAACAAGGCTGATTAACTTGAGTTGCTCTTGGGGTGGATCCCAAAGAAGATGTTTATTTTTCTCTTTTCTACAAGGTTGCAAGACTTCAGAATGATGGCTGAGGAACTTTACTCTCTGATAGCCTAAAATAAAGCAATTCATTTTACAATATTATCATTAGAATTAAAAAAGCAACTCACCATTGCTCTGTGCCCATCACAGGTTAATGATAACCCAAGTGCAATCCCAGGATCCACTGCAGTAAAACAATTTAACGCCACATTATGTGAATGCACAGATAGACAGACACACATGCACACGTACATACAACAAACAAGTATGCACATCCACAGACAAACACACACACACACACACCTCAAACGCAATCAGAAAAGTGGCGTGAAAGATTTGTGAGGCCATATATATTTTAAATATACCTTGGTGTCTGTCAAGAGGAATTTGTTGGCATTTATAAATTGGCAAATATTGGGCTATGGAGTAATTCTCATATTTTTTCCATGACACCACTTCATAAACACCATAAAGACTATGATGTAACCACTGGATGAAGCTGCAATCGACACCACTGACCCCCAGATCATACTCTCCGAGGATGTCTCGCCAGGATGGGCATCTCAGGATCTGCACTGGCATGGTTTGCATCATACCTGGCTAACCAGTCAGTACCAGGTCTCCTCTCCTCCCACCCTTTGGCTGGTGTCCCACAGGGCTTGGTGCTAGGCCTTCTCCTCTTTTCCCTGTACACTAAGTCACTTGGTTCAGTTATCTCTGCTCATGGCTTTTCATATCACTGTTATGCTGATGACACTCACACACTTCCTCTCCTTCTCCCCCTCTCACACTCGAGTTCCGGCATGTATCGTTGCATGCCTGGCTCCTCAAATGTCAGATGTCCACCCACAACCTGGGAAAGACTGAGCCGCTCTTCCTCCCAGCGAAGGGCTCCCTGATGATTGATGCCGCAGTCATGGTGGAATTCTCCATAGTGTCTGTATCCCGGTCTGCCAATAACCTTATCGTGACTCTGGATGACCAGCTATGCTTCTCAGGGCACACTGTAACAATCACATGGATCTACCGATTCTCCGGTCACATCAGAAGGATTTGCCGATTCCTCACCTAAGAGGCCACACAGCTACTGTGTATCCCCTTCTTCCCAGTTCTCTATCATATTTTGGATAAGTGTAATCGGGGACACCTACTAAATATACATTGAACACTAAAAGATAAATGTTTTTTTGTTTTTTTATCCTGACATTTCGATTAAAGAAGTCCACACAAAAAAATGTCATTCGCTATTTTAATTAAACTCCTTGCTCCCAGTGTAAAAAATGTTTTGCCTCCCAATGTAAACTGTCATTAAATATACAGTAGTATTACTGCCGAACACCTGTTGCAACACACTCTTATTCTGGGAAGTAGCACTGTATTGCGTTTGATACAGGCTAGCTTTAGCAGGCTATGTTTAATGACGAGAAAAGGCCGTTCAGCCATCTTAAGTGTCATCATTTTACCTACAGTCTATAGTTTATCTAGCATTGTGCCAAGTTTAGTCTTTAACATTCTTTAACATGTTTCTGTTTCCAGTCTTTCCCATGAAGCAATGACCTTCTGTGGAAAAATATACTGAGAATCTTTGAGATACAAAACTTTAAAAGTGACATGAAAACACACTGGTTTTACGAATTTGAATCTTTTTTACACAGAGAGTTGCAGTCAATGCGTGGAACAGTTGCCAGGTCATGTAGTAGAGGTAGAGACCGTGTAGTGGTCTCAAGTCCACTCAAGTCCAGGCTTTATGCAGTACTGGATATTTGTTTGCTATACCCCTGAATTTTGATAATTTATTGTCTTTATGAAGCACATTTATGTTAATGAGGAAGATGAGATTATTTACAATTACTCCTTACATTCTTCCCTGAAGCCAGTTTTGAAAACACTTTAATATAATTTATTCCTATTGATTTTAGTTCGACAGCGACTTCCAATATATCTCCCTTCGAAAATGAATGCCAACTGCCATAATTTTACACTATATGGACTCTTTTCTGATTTCCTCTGTTAAAAACCTAGAACAGCCCTTATTTTTCCCCCATAAAATGATATAATTGCAATGCCACCTAAAATGATGTATGGTAAGAGCATGATGTTTTAATATTTTTTTAATTCCATTATTCAAACGGTACTGGAGTTATGGTGTTCATAACCTTATAGAGTTAAGTGACTACTGTGTGGGAATGTATGGCTCTAGAACCTTCTCTGAGTGCTGAGATGGTGACATACTATCTGATGTTGAATCACTGATCCCAAAACTTGCATGGGGTGTCAGACCTGATTCCCCCCACTTTCCTCAATAGCCAACTTGTAAAGCGACTCAGCCTACCTAACAGTGTATATCACAAGCTTTAATCAACCTTTTTTTGTTTTTCAACCTGAATTTTGTAAGAAATTTACACTGCACTTTGAGAATAATTTCCATTTCCAGTTCAAACCCTTTCTCATTCACAGTGCAGCCACTGTAAGAAGTTGTACCCAATCTGTGTTGTACACGTTGAAATTATTTTCCTATTATTCCTATAGTTTTATTGACAATATGTGTTTGTCTGTAAATGAGCAGACTGGTTAAAATGTAGGCCGGGTCCTACCTTGCAAATTCACTGCCAAACATTGACTGCTGTTGTACAAACACCTGTACACTCTTCCTGTCCCTTTGTCATGGAGAGGAGCGGTAACAAGAACACTGCGGAGAGGGAGGGGAAAGAGAGCGAGAGAGGGGTACTCTTATTCCACACCTAAGAGTTGAATCTGCTCCCAAATACCAATACATTTTCATTTTTAACCGATTTTCATCCTGTTTTTTCTTTCTTTTCTCCCCAATTTGTAATGGTCAATCGTATTTGTAGGCCTGTCCCATTGTCGCGACACCCCCCCCCCCCCCACCCACAACAATTTGGAACAGCGCAGACCAGCATCCATGTCCTCTGAAGTGCGTCCCACCGGCCACCGCTTCTCTTTCGCTCAGCGGCCCACTGCGTTTGCGTCGTTAAGGGAACCACTTTCACGCGCAGCCGGCAAAGGGCAGCAGACTGCAGACACCTGATCAACTAGAGAGTCGCTCCTGCATGAGGTGATGAAAAGACTGCCAACTGAACCCCTCCCCGCCTGGGTGACCCATATGGTCACACGGCACAGTCAGGATTCAGTTGTGATTGTGGGGCACGGCACCACACCAAGGACTAGTGCCTTAGCTGCATGCGCCACCCAGGAGGCCTCCAGTGCCTATTCTTTAATGTGCTGTGTCCTTTTGAATTTCCCCAATGCCCAGGTGAGAGAGAGAGGTGTGTGGAAAATAGGTTATATGCATAGTTGTAGTTATAGTTATATGTTATAACTTAACTGTATTAAGGCTTCTGGTATAATTATAATGAGGCTGCTGCTGTATACTGAATCTGTTACAGTGAGCTCACCCCAGTAGAACAAAAACACTCATCACAGGTTTTCATATGAGTCTGAGTCATTTGGTGTTGCAGATTTACAGGAAGTGACCCCTTGTGTGCAGGACAGAGTGTTATGCAAAATGTTGCAAATGCTCTCTGCTTTTAAACTCACTCATTCAAACAAATCCAAATAACTTCAGTGCCTTGAAAACGGGTGGTTGCCTTATATGGTCCTGGTCCCTCGCTGGTGGAACGACCTCCCGCAATCGGTCAGGACTGCGGAATCACTTCCAATCTTCAGCAAGAGACTCAAAACCCACCTCTTCAGACTCCACTACCACTGAATACTGTCCATCTAATCAATCTGTCGTCACCACTGTTTACTTGTTCTACACTGTTTAAAAAACATTTTTTTTTAAACACAACCCACTAACCTTTTCTTTCCCAGTGTTACAGGTATGATACGCAGACGCCTGCAATGATGTCTATTGCTGTTTTACTGCACCGATCTTGTGCGCTAACTATGATTGTTCTTACCTTGTATTATGCACATCTTGTATGTCGCTCTGGATAAGAGCGTCTGCTAAATGCTTAAAATGTTAAAATGTATATGTGTACAGTTCTTCTGGCTATTTTCCAATTGTTCGTGAGGTCAGCTGGACTCACCTTTCCTCATCCACTAGTCCAACCTGACAGACCCGGTGGCCGAAGTGAGAGCCAGCATCTGTGCTTGTAAATATTCTGGGATGGTAAGTGTCCACATTGAAGCCCAAAGTTTGCCTTGTGTCTGTGAAAAGAAAACACATAATCTCGGGTCATATATACTGTACATATCTATTGAGCAACAAGATAGACAGATACACATATGCAAAATCTCCAGCTGATAGGGGACAGTGTAGTATAATAGTTAGGGAACTAGGCTTGTAACTGAGAGGTTGCAGGTTTGAACTCCCAGGTGAGGCACTGCTGTTGTACTCTTGAGCAAAGTACTTAACCTGAATTGCTTCCAGCGTCAGTAAATATTCAGCTGTATAAATGGTTTGTATGTAAGGAAATCTAAACTATGTACGTCGCTGTGGATAAGGGCTACTGCTAAATGCCGTAATGTAATGATTAATATAATGACGTAATGATTAAATGAGGACCGTATTGGATAAAAATGCCGTGGCTAGTCTTTTGCAAACTTCTATAAGGCAATACAAATATTTAAAATGTTTGTAGATGTTTGGCAAACAGGGAAACAAAGTGACGTGCATTAAAGCGTGCATTAAGGTGTCAAGATAAAAAATATATAGGTTTTCGAAATGAACGTACTCCCCAGCTAACCAAATAACATTTTTAAAATGCTTTAGGGTACGAAAAGATGTGAGAACTTATAGTCGCGGTTTTGTTCGGTCGCAAAAACGTCCTTGCCTGCGGAAAAGGTATATGCGTGATCAAAGAATTCCACCTCTAGACCATATCTGTACATTTTACTTAACGTTTGCCCTGTAACTTCTCATTTAAAAAGCAAAATATATTACTTACTCTGCAAAACTCCTGCCAAAGTCCACGAGAGAAGCGCCCATAGCATACTATTTCCCATCATACCCGCCTCAATTAATCCACATTAATAACTAGATTTAAGCCTGCATGAATTTAAAATAATCGGCAACTGTAGACTTTCAGAAATAATGATAATAGATCGTTCTGTTGATTCTTCCAAATGTGTCTCCACTGAGACAATACACATTTATAAACGTCCCCAAATCCCCTTATATTAGCGCGAAACATAAAGGACAATGTCCAACCAAACTGTAAACGAAATGTTATTCGAGAGTGCGGCACAGTGTTCGACTATTGTCATTGATTGTAGGCTATGTAGTTTACGGAAGTTCAGAGATATCATGAGCAACCACAACTATGAAAAACGCTATAGCTTAGATAGCTTACAACATAGGTGGACGTTTTAATGACACATGATGACATTAAAGACAGTATGAATACTCTTGCACACCTAATACCTGGTTGTACGAGCAGTGTTTTTAAAACGGAATGCTGTGAAACTAAACCAAGAACAATAGAAAATAAAATGAGCAATTACACAATTTGTCACGAGTTCTCATAGGAGACAATGAAAAACACTAGTTTTGAAAACAACGGTACACCAGAGTGACCCCAAATACTTTTCTGTACAAAAGGTTCTGTCTTATACTAACCAACCTCACATTTAAAAACGATTGTGTTTTAGTCGTGTCCCCAATTAACGTTGAATAAATTAATTTGTATAGCAAATCTATAACAACAATTAATTTTAACGAGTTTTAGCGGACAACCGTGGTGATGTCAACACCTGATCAGTCTTGCATCACCAGAGATCATCGGGACCAGACGTTGAGAGATACTTGATTATGGTCTGGTTAACTGATTATGAATCAGCACTTGTAGAATTCTACCCAAAATCACATCCTCAAGTTCTCCTTTTGGTAAGGTCAACACCGAGTTCATGGAAATGCCCAGTTGAATACCATATTCTGCTCGTAGGATTTTGAGGGATATGGACAGTTACACATTCAGCCAATGATGTACACAAGAGCTCTTGTGAAATTAAACATCTGTATCTATGCACCACATTTCATTTTTTATCAACCTTAAAAACAGCTTCATTTTGGCACTCAACGCTTGAATTCAAACAAATGTTGATCTTGCATGCGGAGTCACGAACACCTGCTTCCAATGACTGCATTTGTAAAGAACAGCAAACTAGCTAAATGGAGACTGTTAGATTGCAAATAGGCATTTGGCTGAAGCATTGATGGTTGGTTAATATGGATATTGGATGGTTGATATGTACACTGCACAGTCATTTTACTAACATTTCAGATTCACTTTTACAGAGTCAAATATATATTTAAATATTAATACGTTTATTAACAGCTGGCCCAGGTACTATTTTAGAAAATGTCCCTGGATTAAAAAACGGATTTATTCAACTACTTTCCAGTGTCCACTAGAGGGCAGTATATTGCAGTAAACAAGTAAAGGGTTATGCACTGTGCCATCTCTGCTCAGTAACCCTTTCCAGACCCAATAATCTTCCACTCAGGAAATCTCATTTTGAAATCTTGCAACCAATTAAAAAGATTGTTCACTTTGCACGAATCTGTATGGTGTCATCCTGCTTGAAGTCATTCAGACGTGTTTGAGGAACAATGCAATGTTCAGATGGTTAATTGCTTATAGAGGCAAATTTGCCTCTAAGTTTTAATATTTGTTTAGTATGCATTTATATAAATTTGGTTCAGGGGACAGACTTGAGGCCCCGTTTTAAAAATGTTGTTGTGAGGTCACATTCGCTGAAATATCATGCAGAGGTCATTGAAGCACCTTCACATTCCAATGTGGCAGCTATAGTTGGATATGAAACTGAAATGTTATGCAGGGGGGAGTACATTTACATTGTATTGAAGTATGCCTCAACTCTTTTTGCATTGATACCTTTGCCAGCCAACCAACTATGGGTAGTGGGATAGCCCTGAGGCCATTGTGCAGTGGCGATTAGAGTGCAGTAATTGAGTAGTGGTAGGAGTACTGGACTGGCCATATACCAATTCATTTTATTGAGCCTGTTGGTGTTCCAGTTGGTAAGTCTTCCATGCAGTTGGTTCTGACTGCGAGTTTCAAACTGACGACCCAGCCAACAGAACTAATTGTACCCTTATGCATGACACATGTTGCTTTGGGTCCAGTGATTCCATACGGTGTCACCTAGGGTCAAACTAATATCTAAGCCCAATTACAAATACAATTTAGTAACGGGATTATTTGAGGAAAGAAATTGGTCATGTCCAACTTCAGGTGTTCCAAGGATAGACTCACGTGCACACCCTTTTGGGGTTTTGGTTACGTGCGCACATCTGTGCTATTGCTTGAAACCAAGTGACTTTATAAACATGGAACAACTAAAGTGGGTGGGGGGAAAAAAAATGGAGACAAAACAATTCCAGAGCAGACTAGAAAAGGGGAATGCTACCATAAAAATTCAGCTTCCTAGTTCAGAAGCTAAACACCATAGCAAGAGTCAGGGTTAAGCCTCAATCATTGCTCACTGCACCACCTCGGCACCCTTCCAACAAACAGAAGCGGTTTGAGGTTTCAATACGGTGCCGCGTTACTTGTAATTACAAGTGCAGGTGTCAAATGATCATTTTGTTTAATGCCATTCGAACAATGAAACTATGAATTACAGAAGCGCAGACCAGGGCAGGGCACTCAAATTTGGCAAATCTCTGCAGAGAATATTAAAGGCCAAAGGACTGAGAAGCCTGTGGTTTTAGTCAAGGTTTTGAGAACTGCTTCCATTCAAAACCAAAATTCCATCATTCTTAGCAGTTTCATCACCAAGTTAGCACATCCAATCGGATATCCCTGTACAAGACATTCCTCAACTCAAACCCAGCCAGGTTTGAATCCCAAGCAACCTGCCTTTGCCCAGTGGTGAGTAGCCTACATGTTAGAGGCACAGCAGCCCAACATTCTACAGTACTGTAGCAGGTGTCAAAGCAGTGTGCAAGAAAACCTTGTTCATGTGAAATTAAAAGGTTGATGTGCATTTGAATTTCCATCTTTTGACCAAAACATTCAACTTCCCCAAAAAGTATGTTTAAGTGATCAGGGGTACCATAGAGTCAGTTGTATGGAATCCAATTTTGTTTAAGGCACCTCAGATTGTACCAAGCCTTTGCAAAGGCAATACAAACAGGCATTTAATCTAGCAGGTACTTTAGCTTGGTTGCCACAGTAAGGGAGGTGAGAACACAACTGCAGCACTCCTCTACAGGTCGTTGGCAGCATGTGTCAACAGGAGCAATTTGTTGAAGGTATACAAAGCACAAGAGGTAGTTACATGATCTTTATTGAATCAAAGCCATGAACATTTTCAGTTCAGTTCTTGGTGGATACAGCAACTGGCCCCAAGCTCACAAATTGCCCATATGAAAGACCTGAAACAGAAACTTAGGCTTAATGCAGAATCAGCATTTCAAGCTTACACACGCATGCTGAACAGCAACATTTGATCTTGGTTGCGCTACTACATTTTAGACCGGAATTTCAAAGCATTGTTCGAGCAGACAGGCATCCCAAGCAGTAACTGACACCTCAGGCTGGCTGTAGGCGTCGCTGGACTTACTGCGGTCCCCGTCCTGGCAGGTGGCCTCACAGCAGCCGCAAACCGCATCGTTACGATCCACACTCTGCCACCTGAACCATAAGCCACAATACACATTAGTACAGCGCAACCAACCATGCCCATCGAGTCAGAAAAGTCATTCCCTCACCTTCCGTCAACATAGGAACAGGCCTTGTTCATGGAGTCAGTGTTCTGGGAAGTTTCAGTCACCCTCAATTGACAGGCGATATAAATCTACCAAATATGCACAGAGGAAATGGCAATTAGAACAAACAAAATCCAGTTGGCATTTGGGTACATGGATCCCGTAGCATTGAGAGGTCAGGGCACAGGACTCACGGAACTCCCAGCATAGTCCTCAGGTAACACAAGGGCATCAATCTGCACCTGGAGCTTGTTATCCAAGGACCGTGGCATAAATCGCGTATGGGAGCCAGCAGCTGTGGCATCCGAGAGACACCTGGGGGCGGGGGGCAAAAAAAAGTTGGTTTAGGGCAGGGGTGGGATGGGCAAGGACAATGGCAGTTTCTGGATTTCCTGCCGACTTCCACCCTCATTAGCCCAATCATTTACATGATTACATTTCAGCCAAAATTTTAGGTCAATTGGTGCAAGCAAACCTGCATGCACACCGGCCCTCCAGGAAGAGAATCTTGTCCTGATCTAGGCTCAGGACAAGGCTCCAGTTTAGAATTGAACGAGTGCCATTAGATGCTCACCCATGGTTCCCAATGAAGGCATAATTGGGCACAGAGTTCAAATCCGGGGTCAAAGTTGCCACGCAGTGGTCCATAAAGAGCCGGAGGGGTACATGGCCGACCAGGCTGACCGAGGCTTCAATGCGCAAGAGGTCCCCCAGGAAGTACGTGTCGGAGGGTTTCACAGAGCGCCAGTCATCTGCACAGAGGGTAACAAAGCAGAGGCCCCAACAAAGCAGTCGCATACGAAAATCCGTAGGCTAGAGCGCCACCGCCTGACACCGTTCCAGTACAGTGAAGTTGTACCAGACATGAGCCTCAGGGAGAAGTCCAGGAGATCCAATGCAGCCGTGGTGGAGGTGAACGAAGCCCAAGTGGGCTTCAATTGGTCACTGCTCACAACATGCTTCCTGAAACAAAAATAAAACAAGTCACCTGAAGTATTGCCTTTCGGCTCCAAGTTTAATTATTTTAACGGGTAAAGGACAAACTTTCAAACCTCTGGTAGTGGCATGAAAGAGGAACGACTGCGCCATTAATCCGGACGATGCCACTACTGGTGGGCTTGGGAGAGATCGTCAGCACATTCTTGTAGACCAACAAGTCACCCTCCATCTAGGAGAGGAGTGGCCACATACCACTGGTGTAGCAGGATTATCACATCCAAAGGCAAGGTGTAGCCTCGCTTTCACAGATTCAATGTTAGCAAATTCAAGTGAATAGCAAGTGGTCATATGGACAAATCCAAAGCCTAGACCCCATTCCAAGTAGTTCACACAGCGGTCAAATTGCAGCTGGCATGTTGCCATATTATCCCCAGGTACAAAACTCAGCGGTGCCAGCAAACATGTACATTGACTCCATGTAGCAAAAGGTCAGTTATGGGAAGAAACTACTCACTCAATTTAATGGGAGGTCTTCGGTGGAAAACAACCAAAAATGAGCAAGGTTCAGGTAGTTACAGAAGTGCCGCCAAATTTAAATGCTTTGCAATGCAAATGACTCCTGGTGGAAAGCAGTTGTCACCGTGCAACCAGCTAGAAAAGTGCAAGAGCCCATTGAACTAGTAGTGATTGGTCGTTCAGACCTGTCAATTCACGAGTATCCTCGGGGTAATTGTCTCACCTGCTAATGTGGATTTAGAAAATTGTCGATTACCCTGCCAATGAGTTTGCCAGGTAAACACCCCGGTACACGATACGTCACAATTTGGGAGGATATGCAATCGCTTTATTCAATAAAGTGCAATACATTGATAATCGTGATTCGGTTGTTTTACAACTATAAACAATTTAAAATGTTAAATGCAATTACCACTGTTCTTGTCCAAATGGCAAACTGAATTACGGTCACGGAGACCTAGTTCAAAAAGCTTTATGGCCGTACTTACGGTTACCAAGGAACCGCATTCGTGCAGGCTCGCTTCGATTGCTAGCGCGTCGGCGCTGAAGGGGAAAGCCCTGCAAGAGGACGCAGCCACCGGCTCCTGTCCCAGTACCAACTCCTCGGATGAGATGCGGATGCCGATGTTGTATACGTCAGCTTTCACGAGTAACTGCATGGTCTTTTCGTTACATTTCAGGAGAATAGGAGCGGCATGCTTTGTCGGTTTCTCGTGGGTTACGCTACTTGCCTCGTAACCACCGCTTTTGTAGTTCGTTGTAACTCCATCTTTTAAGGGGCGTATACGACTTTGTGTGCTTACACGCTCTCCGCATATCAACAGCAAAAGGCACAGCCAAAAAAATGCTTTTACTCCCATTACAGCGGCGCAAGGCAGTTTTGTTGCGAAATTTCTCATATACATTAAATAAGAATAGAGAAAGTAGCCTAAATCCTGACTACTTATATGTAGACCAAACACCTATTTCATTCTCTTTACCAATCACTGTTCGGGAGTAAGTCCATGGGCGTGTGCACTTCGTTGAGATAATTAAAATGTCACACGTGAGAATGTATAGATGGGCGGGAAGAAGTGCCAAACAGCCTGCGATGTTTCTTTCAACACAAATCTGCAACTGCATATTCGATATATCCAGAAGTATCTACTGCAGGGGTAGGGAGCAGCTGGTTTTCGTTGTTATTCAGAACTTACTTGATCAATTAAAGCAGTTGATTACACAGTTAACTCGCTTCACCTGGTTTCGTGGGTCTGAATTGGCTGCTAATTTAGGGTGAACACAAAAACCAGCATAGCCTACCTTGCAGCTCTCCATGACCAATGGTTCCCTACCCTTGATCTACTGGGACAATATTTCCCAGAGTGCAGTTATGCCCCCAACTCATACTAGGTACATTCATAGTTGTTCTACATACTTTGCACAACCTTACAAACAAATTATTTAGAGGTGTACAACTGACAATAGGCCTAGGCCACAAGTGAAACTGTGAAAGTGTGGTAAAGATGATCCAGGATCGATGTGGTTGGGTGTGGGCCTACATCGCTTTCATAAGATTACAAAGTAGCTAAGCTAAGCTTCCATAGCTCAAATGGAAATCCTGCCAAATAAATTAACAACTGTAATGTATGTCAGTGGCTCCCAAACTTGGTCCTGGGGACCCACTGTGTATGCTGGTTTTTGTTACAGCCAATTGCTTTATCAATTAAGATTGTTTAAAACGTGTGTAAGTTCTACCATGAATTTATCGATTGAAATGTGTCTAATTAAGAACAATTAACAGCTAGTTACAGTTCAGAGGTTGCAGTTATGGTTGATATGAAAACACAGCATACGCAGGGGGTGCCCCAGGACCAAGGTTGAGAGTCACTGGATTAGATAATACTTTATTGTTTGTCTTACAAAACTGTTTTCCCTCAACACACAGACAACACAGACATACAAATATTACAGTCTTTGCGGTACGTAGTTACATAGTTACACTCACGACATACCGTGCACCATATGCTGCACACTTTCCAGCATTGCATGAGATTCCGAAATAATACCTGTTAAATGGATTTACAATTTACAAGTAATTATTTTTGAACAATTGCGTTCGGCTCATTATTTATTGTTTGAGCTTCAAGACAAGTATTGGAAAACACTTTTTTTTTTTCGAAAAGTATTGGAAGTAACGTGGGAAAGTTATGCTTTTCAGGATGGGTAGGGGAACCCCAAGGTGCCATTTTTGAAATGGGGGCCCCAAAATCACTAAGATATTTAAGGTCAATTCATCACAGGATGTCCATCGCCCATCACACCCGTGTCATTTCCTGTGCCGAACCACAAAACCACGCAAGAATAAAAGCATACTTGGAAAGGAAAGAAAGCACCAGAATAAAATCAGGAAATGACAGTGAAACACGCAGTTTTTTCCCCTTCTTTCTTGCGCAATGGGGCCACACTACCAGGCTTAGTAATCAACACTACATTTTTCAACTGGCAATTTAGCGGAGCATTCAGCAAAGCAGGTGTGCGTGTGTGTGTATCTCAATGGAGATGGATGGGAGGGGTGATGCCCCACAGAATACATATGAAGGCAATATAAGGGCAGAGTCTCTCTACCACAATCTGCACCTCCAAAGTCCAGGGGAAAACAATAGTGCTGTTGGTGAGTTTTTACTGTCTGACTAGATAATATTTCAGTGGTTTTAAAAATGCTGTATTGTAACTTGAGATTGATGATAATACATAGCCAGTCATCGTCTCTCATTGTATGCCAAGAAGTGCAGTACACTTGGCTCCGTTATCTTAAGCACCTTTCCGTAACCTGCAGAAAATATTATTTACTCAGCTTCCACTCGAATGAGCTAGCAATGTTTTATTGTATATTTGACTATAATTATATATACTGTATATATATATAGTATTTTTATTCAATTTAATTGTACACTGTAGTCTTCCTTGTATTTGCCTTGTATTCAGCCTAAAGCTTTGATTTTGGACTTTGAAATCTATTACTGTGTGCACACAGCGTATGTCATCATCAGTATTGGCATATGCTAAATAAGCAAATACATTAGTGAGCAATTAAGAATATAAAGAAACAACAGCTCGTGACCATAATCATCTGTGATGTATTGTTATTGAACTGTTAAGAAGGCATATTCAAGCTTACAGTATTATGTATTGCACACTATATAATATTCACAGGTGTAATGCTAATTTGTAGATAGATATAGACATATCGCCTTAGCAATAATGTAAACTTTCCTATGTCGTATTTCAGGGCCATTTCTCACCAAAAAAGGATCAAGAATTGTAGTCACTGTTGTAGTCATCTTGGGTTTCCTGTTGCTTTCTGTCACCCTGGTGGTAGTGGCCTTGCATTGTGAGTAATGGTCTAAATTGGTATTGAGCTTTTTACTGTCAGTCTGTAAGAGGTCTGTAAGTTTTGTACATAATTGGTATCTTAGCGTTAAACAAGAATGGTCTGGAAATACTAGAGACCATACTGTCAGAGTGCAACTACCACAGAGAGTTGATTTTCACCAGAGATGAAAAAATTGAGAATCAGAATGTGTCAGCAAAAAAAAGTTAAAAAAAGAAATGACTAACAAAAAAAAAAAGAAATAATGAAGCCGCTATTTATGTCAATTTAACGGTTATTTCTCTTCTCATAGATTCCCGGTCTTACACTTTGCCGGTAATGCCTGAACACGGTGAGGACACGTTTGTCCTTGTTTATCAAACAAGCATGGAATATGGTCTTAGATTCGTTTGTCTTAGATTTGTTCTTACTCTCACACCTGATTAATCAGACTTGCATAAAGCATGCATCTGTTGGTATGTTCGAATGTATGCAAAAAAAAGAAAAGAAAATTAGCATGAGAGCATTTGTGATAATGTCAGAATCTATTGTAGTGGCTTTGAAAAGTAGGAGGAATTTGAGTCCAAAATAGGCTACAATATATTAATGTGCAGACATCTAAGCTAGACTTTTGTTTTCAGCCCATAAAAATACAATTTCATACTTATGCCTACATCTGTGGCCTATGCAATTCCTAAAACAAAACTGTAGTAAGTCCAAAACGATTTGTAGGCTCCTTAAAAATTGTGATGCACACAATTTGGATTACAGTATACTGTACAAGTACAACATTTTATTTTCACCAGTCAGAAAAGTCGTTGGCTGTCCCTTCAAGCCATTCGACATGACCACAAGCCACTTCTGCTGCCAACGGCCTCCTGGTACAACCTTATTGGACAGTGACAAGATAAGAGGAATTGGTTTGACTTGTGGCTGAAAGTATCGTACATACAAAAATATATACACAGCTTTAGAAAAGGAACATTTATTGGTTATTATTGGTGATTACATCAGTGTCTGGTACTACCCCAGACAGTAACAGTGACCACTCCACCCTGTAAAAGAGGTTTTACATGTGTTTAACCTTTGTGTTTAACCTTCCCTACAACTGAGAACAATTTCTCATTGTGTTTCTCTCGATTTATGTGATTGCTACCCTGCTTTTTAAAATTTTGTAAACTCTTACCATCGCTATTACTATATATATACTGTATATCTACCCTATATCATCGTACAGGTTTTGGTTTTTGGCATCTTCGTGACAACACGTTTTATCTGCCCTGGCACGGCCATGGTGACTGCCAGGCTGCGGAAAGATTCTGCTCTCAGCAAAACGCCACCCTCGCCAACTCACGCCATCGCAACAGGGTACAGTATTTACAGACGCTGCCACATGCAGGCAAACGTGTGTGTGTGTGTGTGTGTGCATGTACACATTCGCATACACATATTTATCCATGTGCATGCGATTGTGTGGCCCTCCAGGACTGGATGATGTCACTGGCCCGTGGAAAGCAGGTGTGGGTGAAAGCAGAGTCCAATTGGTCCTCCGGTTTTGGTCAAAGCCAGGTAAGTCCCTTTCTAAAGGGGCTGAACGACGGGTACAGTGTGGACACTTCTGCACAAGACTGTTGGCCATTCATAAATTGAAGAAAAAAGCGAGTGCTGTTTGCAATGTGAGGGATGGTCAGGGTGTGAGAAAGAATATATGAGGAAAGGAGATCAGGGGGGATGTATTGATCTTTACTGCATGTCGCAAAAGTTGACTTATGAAGCGGAAGACTGATTCATCTGCCGGATGTTTCCATGTACGTCAGGATTTTTTCTTTTCTTTTTTTTCAATTCTCAGTGTGGGTTATTCTCGGACTCAAAAATTTCCCAGTTACATAAAATGATCAAAATAGGAATGGAAAATGTTTGACAGTTTGGCAGTTTAACATTGTGACTGCATCGTTCTGATTGGTAACAACTTTACCCATTTTAACAATTGCATTGCGAAATACGTTTGGAAATGATACCGGAAGCCTCCTAAATGAAGACTGAAGTGATGTGCAGTAGTTCAGATCCTTACTGCACACTGGCGGCAGTGTAGTGTAGTGTAATGGTTAAGGAACTGGACTTGTAACTCAAAGGTTGGTGGTTCAATCCCCAGATGGGGCACTGCCATTGTACCCTTGAGCAAGGTACTTAACCTGAATTGCTTCAGTATAATATCCAGCTGTATAAATGGATTGTATGTAAAGAAGTGTAAACTGTGTAAGTCGCTCTGGATAAGAGCGTCTGCTAAATGCCTAAAGTGTAAGTGTACACTTTAGGTACTTTTAATGTTTTTTCATGCATGGGAGCTGAGAATGTTTACTCTTTACGTTATTGTCCATGTCAGTTCTTCCCTTCAGTTCGGTCTTCTGCAGATGAATGATCCTGAACGTTCCATGAGACAGTGAAATACAGGTTATTAGGGGTTTCATTTTCAAACCCCTCAGCTGGTCGGGGTGTAGGGCTGAGTTGTCTTGCCCTCTTTGTTTCCTGTCTCGGTCAGGATGAAGAGGCTTGTTCCTGTGAGCTCCTCTTGGTTGAGGCCCCTGACCCCCCCATGGCAGCTGACTGCGGTGAGAGTCACGACTGGGTGTGTGAAATAGCAACGTGTTCCGGAACTTTTTCAATGATGCTGGCTTAGTAGGACAAGATGACCGTAGGGCCCTCTCTATTCCAAACCAATTTCCCCCAAACTTTCCTCCCTAGCCTCTCTGGGCTCCAGCAGTGTCAGTACCCCCCAAACACGGCTGCCTTGATTTAGGCCATCCCTTGTTCAATCATTTTTGTAAATCTCTGTATTGTCCCCATGCTGTATTTTTTATGAAGTTGCAATATTGAACTGCACAGCATGGTCCATTGACTCTCTTATGTGAGACGGGCAGTGAGGGAAAGGCTTTTGAGGTCTCACATGTTCCTTGTTTACCAGGAAGTCGAGATTTTGAAGTGTCAGCTGCTTGAAAAAGGTTGCATTTGTCTTCACCTATACCACTTAGCCCTGAAATGACAGTCCTTTTCATTATTGCTTGGCTTGTTCTCCTTAATAATTATTTATTTTTCTTTGTTTCAAATGCAAAGGTAGTGTGTACTTTGAAAGTGTTATGTATTGTAAAGTACTCTTCTAATTCAATAAAAACAAAGAATGAATTTTCACACCTTCAGCTGATGCATTTAAACTCGTTTAAATTTAAAGCCATTTACCTTGTGTAGTTAATGCTTAGAAAGGGCCTTATTGACATTACGGAGTCATTACGCTTCATGTTTATGTGCATCGAACCCAAACAACAAAAGTGAGTATCAGTGTGACAGATTATATTGAAGTATTGTGATTAATGCAAAGTGTGATTACTTCTGATAGGTTGAGAAATCAATGATGAGGCATTAATACTGTGTTGCTTTGACATGGGAAGAAATAAATCCACCATATTTTTAACTTTGCATGATAGAAAATGATCATATTTGTGGGTGTAGTGAAATAAAACAGAAGGGTGTCCCGCCTAGGGATCCGTTGATTCATTTCTGACAGAAATTGACCATAAGGTATTTCTGGGACACCTACAATACTGCCACACAGTGTCAGGTGTAAATTACAGTATCATAAAAATGAACATTCTCTCTCTACTACAGTTTATAATCTACTATCATTATCTTAGCTGTTTCATCGCCTATTTGAATGAAACTTAGCACATCTACACGGATAGCCCTGTACGATATATTCCTCGACTCTCAAACCGATCCGATCAGACGTTTTCTTGAACCACAATTGAAGACAGTTGTTTTGTCAAGACTACCTAAATATCAGTGACAAAATGCATACATACAGTATACAAAGGCAATCTCTTGAAACACAGTACGTTCCATTTTGTTGTCTGGCACAATCTATGAAGAGGTTGTATCTGAGAATTTGAAAATTTGAGAAATCCAAGATATCAATCATTATCTGTGTTTACTCAGTTATTAAGTTCTATTTTACAAAGTACTGTAAGGGGAGTCTTATTTTATCTCAAGGCAGGAGAAACTAGAAAATTATTTGTAATTCAAAAAATAATTTGAAGGAAATGAGGTAACAGAAGAACAGGTCTCAACCAGTCCCATCAATCCATGACATCAGTCAAGATGATTATAGCATGAGTGCGTATTTAAATTTAAAAGAGGAAGTCATTTCTGTCTGGCACAGAATGGACTTCCTGTCTGCTTGTTGCCAAATAAAATGGAACAATGTCAAGGAAGACTTGTTTTATCGGTGTACAGCACAATGAAGTTTAAAGTCACTATAAAGTTGCAATATAGTTGCTCCAGATAAGTGCATCTGCTAAATGTATAAGATGTAAATGTCACTAGCAATCCGGGTCGACAATATAACTGTAGGAAATGTTATGACCTAGGAAAAGGCTATGGAAATGTGCATATATGAAGACAAATCTGTTAATCTAGTATTGTCATGATTAGTAATAATTGTCATTTTGAGGTGCATGACTATTCATTTTGTTTTCTATTGTTCGTATCAACGAAAATGTATCAACGGAAAACAAACATTATTTGGAATCTAGAAAAGGAATCTAGAAATGGAATCTAGAAATTCATTTTTGTGAAATGAAAGTACAGCAAATTAACCCAGGCCCATTGATTTTTAAAATAGATTTGTTTTAAATATGTTTTGGCCCATATCAGAAAAATAATAATTTTAATAGAAATACGGGTGGTGTAGCGGTAGAACGTCCGACGCTGCCCATCGCGACCGGAGTTCGATTCAACCAGGTCTCGCCAGTTTCGTCTCTCTCCCCCTCTCTCTCTCTCTCTCTCTCCTCCCTCTCCCTCTCTCTATCTCTCCCTCCCTCTCTGTCTCTGTACAGAGGACTCTCTCCCGCCCAGGCCGAGTTCAATTACCTGAACACAGCGCGCACGTTGGAGCCGGACGGAGCGGAATTGTACTGGGGGCGGCAATTAGCTGTCTGTCCCAGGGCGGTGGGAAGGAAGCCAATACGAGCTCGCTGTGTATAGGAGTGGCTCTGTGTGCATAAAAGTTATGGTGACGGCTTGGTGAGGTTCCGGCTCGGAGAAGGCGGTGCTTTGTGCATATCACTGCCGGTTTCAGGACTATGGCAGCGAGCTCTCAAATACGAGGGGGGGGGATAATTGACATGAAAAAGAGGGTATAATTGGCTACTAAATTGGGAGAAAAATGGGGGGATGGAGTGTTAAACTGTGTATATATATGGCAACACATAGCTATGATTAAGTTCTCCTGGAGAGGGTAACCTCTTCCCTCAAATACAGATTATGCCTATAGTTTGAATCTCTCTGTGCTGAAATGGCACAGCCTGGTGCTGAAATGGCATTCTATGGCTTGAATGATTAAACATAGACTTGATAAACAATAAACAACACATTCTCTGGTCGCTGGTAGAATCTCTGGTCCGCATGTTACATCGACTTCAGCACCAACACGGTCCCCTTGTGACATCAACATCTGCACCAGCTCAACCTATTTGTGTCATCAGCATCTGAACTGACTCTAGACTAGATGTGTTCATATCGGCTACAAACACAACAGAACTCTTCATTATTTTTTGTTGACATGTTTGTTTTTTGAAAGAATGGCTAGAACGTCCGACGCTGCCCATTGCGACCGGGGTTCGATTCCACCAGGTCTCGCGTTTCTCCCCCACATAGTACTGTAAGATACTGTGAGTATCTGCACTGGCTCAATCTGACTGTGACATCAGCACCTACACCATTCCAGTTTGTTTGTGACATCATTATCTACACTGGCCCAGTTTATATGTGACATCAGCCCAGGTCACATTCTGTTTGTGACATCAACATCTGCACTGGTCCAATCTGCCTGCTCTTCACCTCGCACACTGGCTCGTTGCTGAAGTGCACCGTTGCACACTAACGCCGCCGCTGCAGTTCTCTGGCTCTGAGGGGCTAGCTTGATGTATTATCTTCACATCTCCATGGCAACCGCATGAACAGCGGAACTGGCCCACTCCTCACCCAGTCAATGTTGTCCCTGATCAGCGCTCAATAAAAGGACTGATGAGCTGTCGAGGCAAATGTCACAAAAGCACCACTTCTACATTCAAGGCTCTGCGTTTGAAAAGCCCTGGACCTCTCCGAGGATAAAACTCCTCTTTCTCTCTCAATCTCTTCAGATATTACCTCCCATCTCGTCTTCAGGTAGTCAATATCAGGCACAGGCAGTCCCCGGTGCTGCCCTACCATGTGAGATGTGCTGTTTGTCCGTCTCGTTTCAAGACACCTCTGCATTATTTTCAAAGAAACATGAGAGAAACCTCATATATCTATGCTGAATTCATATATATAATATATTATTAATATATCAAAGCATGAGAATACATAATATCCAATGATAATGTATTTTGTTTCAACTAAGCTTCTTCCAATGGTGGTTAAAAAAAAAAGTGACAAACGTTTACGTGAAAAACATTTGATCTCAACTCGTCTAGTATGTAGATGAAAGGAAACACCATTTACTGTCAAAACATTGTGCAACATGACTATGGGTTTACAAAGGTACGTAGTACATGCGTTTCTGTTCTGCTGAGGGTCAGTTCTGCAGATTCCGTCCCTGGGTCTTCAGATCAACCATGCGTCCAAGGTGTGAGATGTCGGTGACACGCAGTAACCTCACCATGTCAGTGGCGGTACACTGTACACTGTGTTTTATAATCCAGTTTGACATACATAATGGCAGCAATGTACTCAAAACCTTAATTACGTGTTTATTTATTTTTATATAATCCCATTTTTTGTGAAGCACTTTGTGCTGTATTGCTGGAAAGGTACTATATAAATAAATAAATAAATATATACTCTATGTGCACCGTGTGAGCAAATTACTTGCTAACCACTTCACCCTCACTGCATGTAGAAATGCGCACGTGCACGTACACACACACACACACTTTGCACTGTTTTATTTATTTATTTGAAAAACTGCATTGTTTATCATTTGTATGCTTACTAGTACACTTTGAAAAAGACACTTTTTGCTGTTTAGTTTTTTTTTCTTTTTCTTTCTTATTTTTTTCCCCAAGCAACAAAATGACATTGTCTACACCACAGGCAAGAATCCTTGATTTTTTTTTCTTCTCCATTTTTAACATATCGGCATGAGCAGAAACAACACGTTAGCCATTTCTTTAACCCCTGCGCCCTCCCCTCCCTGGAATTCTACTCCCTAATGCACAGAACAATATAGCAACCTATCTAGAGCATACACAACCACCCTGCTCCTTTTGTTATTAGTTCATAATGCATCCCATCGTGAGTATTATTATCATTGTCGTAATGATTCTGCTTTCTTTGCATGGAAACTGCAGTTATTATGGTGACTGTTAAGACCACACTTGTCCCACAATTGTTGACAAGCGTACTTTAAGACAGAATGGGGTTTCTGTGTATAACCATTGTCTCTACATCACTGGTGTTTACTGCCTGTTTAGCCAACGAAACTACAGCCGAGACACAAAACTCTGCACTTCACCAAACTTAAGAGTCGAAGAACCTTTGACCTCACAGAATTCAACTGCTTCTAGAATGCAAAGTCTTTGTACAGTTTCTGCGCATCACATTTTAGCCAATTAACTCTTTTAAGGCAATAAAGATAGATGAACATACCAAAGAGATACAGACAAGTGGAGAAACAGACAAAATACAAAACATTGCCCTCATTTTTTATCTTTTTTTCTCAATTTCTAAGTGAAAGCGTAGTACTGGTCAGATCTAAAGGCCCGCCCTGAAACCCTCTCAGCGGCTGAAATCATCCAATCCGTTTCTTTAAGTGTCACTCGTGCAGGCGATGGGGTAAAATGTTTGTTAGTTTGTCCCCGCAGTTGTCTTTGCCGGGAAAAAGTTGGGGAAAAATCCAGGAAAAAATATCATGGCTGGGAAGAAAAGGAAAAAAAAAAAAAAAAAAAAGAAAAAGTGCACTGGTAATTCAGACTGCGCTACTAGTGAAAGAGAGTTGAACACAAACACACGTACACGCACATCGGTGAAACCTCCATCCCAAATGTCCGATGCCAGCTTAATTAGCACATCGCAAATCCCGCTCTGATCCTGCACTGTGAACGGGTGGGGGTAAAGACTCACTGGACGAAGAGGAACACAGGCAGGCACTTGAGTGGCTTAGCTGATGAATAACAAGGGATGTGTAAAGCAAGGTGTATCTTTATGCAGAGGCAGAGAGGCAGAAAGAGAGAGAGAGAGAGAGAGAGAGAGGCAGAGAGAGAGAGAGGGTGGTGGTGGAACTTAACCATGCCTTTGGTGTAGGGGTGTGTGTGAGGGTGGGGGGTGTATATCAATTCCACTGCTCCATATTCCATATACTCTTACCTGTATGTGTAGAGTGCTGTCTGTATCTGTGTTGGGGGGTTAACACCCTACCGATTAGAGACAATGATTGGGGAAAGCTATTCATTGTTCAAAAGTCATACTTAGGGGCGGCGGAGAGCATAGCGGTCCAACGCATCCGTATCTTGGCTGGTCCAATACGAGTGTGCGCTGCCTGTCAGGGACGTGGTTCGAAACCCATCTCTGCCAGACCGGCCCTGGCCGTTAGCCCCGATCGCAACTTTGGTGGGCGAATTCCATCTCGAAAGAAGCGGAGTTCGCTGCCCTCGGATAATTAGCTTGCCTCGTAGAGACGAGCGGCGAACTTGTGTGGGGAGGGCAAATCGAAATAAATAGAGGGTATAATTGGCCACTGAATTGGGAGAAAAATCATAGTCGATGCAGTCAGCTACATAACGTGTTCTCTGTCCGTGTGAACGACGGACATTGCACCCTGGCCCTGTTACACACATGCGCACGCACACACAGCCCCCTCGTGTGATGCTGTGTTAGTCGAGAGATGCTACTCTCTGTGCTTTCGCCTCACCAGCGCTTTTCACAAATACACTCTGTTCACTTCGGCGAACGACGATGGCAACAATCATCTTTACGGGCCTGCCTCCTGTGTCTGGTGTACAGTGGTGGGTTTCACAGTGTCTGAATATCAGTGGGTCACTCCACTGTGTGTGTGTGTGTGTGTGTGTGTGTGTGTGTGAGTGAGCACATGCAAGCGTGAGCATGTTGTTGTCCTTTGAGCGTGTGTGAGAGAGATCTTGTTGTGAGAGACAGAGAGAAAGGGAAAGAGAGAGAGACTGTAAATGATAGCATAAGCGGCATTGTGTGACTTCAGGACAGAGGGTGATGGCCATAGCCAGCAGTCTAACTGTGGCATGTGACAGAGCGTAAAGTAATAAGAGGTTACTTATAATTTTCACAAACACAGTAAGGCCAGCTGAATGTCAATATTATTACTATTATTAACATAACATCTTCAATACTCTTAAAAGTTGTGTTTAATGTGTTTTAATTTCTTTTTTTTCTGACCATTTCATGATTTTCTTTGTTAAAATGGCTACAATCAAAAATATGAGGCACTTTTTAAAAAGTTATATGTAGCTATATATGTATATTTGATCATTTTAAATAGTTTCATTTCTCATTTGACTATATCATATTATATTACAAATATTACAATTTCATTTTAGGAATGTTCCTTCGCAAGTTTGCAAGAAAAAAATGTCATCGGCTCCTGGTTGGCAGTGAGTCTTAATAATCTTTTCTGATTGGCTGCAGGTCTCCGGGTCTCAACAGCTGAGAGTTTTTTGGCACATATTCTCCCAATGGCTCCAACCGATCAAGAGAAGAAAAAACATTTCAAAGACGTGTCCAGTTTGGTTTCAGGTACCACATTCTGCAACGACAAGAGAAACAATGAATGCACACGTGACAAGGAAATTAAAAGATTAACTGACAGCACTTTGCATTTCTATTCCAAAAAACCCGTTTCCGATAGGAACTAATGGAAGTCATTACGAACGGGTCCGTGCTATTAACACAAGGCACCTATCGTTTGTTTTCATTTCATAAAGAAAGCAAAGGAGAATTTGGAACGACGTCTACTCAGGGTTCCCCCTTCTCTACCACAGCCACGACGTGAGAACACACCCCCCCCAGAGCACAAACGCAGACACAGTCAATCAATCTTTCATTTCCTGCTCCATCTCTGCCCTTGTGGACAGATCAATTTACCGATGCGAGAGGAGCTTATGTATGTTTGTCTCATTCTCAATGGCAAACAAAACGGTTCCCCCTATATATATATATCTATATACTGTTCTGTACACCGGTCTGTTATACTGCACCAATTGTGTCTTCTATTTTTCCCTTCAATATTGCAGTGTCAACACAATCAAACACACAAGCATGCATGCACACACACACACACACACACACACACACACACACACACACACACACACACACACACACACACACACACACACACACACACACACACCGGCGCGTGCATTCATAAAGCATAACGGTATTAAGTGCCTAGAGCACTGTGTACAGATGCACTTGCACAGTATCTCCACAGCACACCTGAGAGGTGGGAAGGGCTTTCAGCAGCACTCACACTCACAATGAACCCTGGGAACTGAGAAAGAAGGAGACTGATAGAGCGGGGAAGTTCATGGGGGAGTGAGGAAAGATTGAGTGCGTGCGTGTGTGTTTGAGAGAGAGCAAGAGAGAGAGAGAGAGAGAGAGAGAGTGTGTTGGCAGCAAAACATACAACTTCCTGTCACAAACAAACAAAAAAGTGGGTGCCAGGCATGGACTTAATTTTAAAGTGATATAGATAGTTTTTTTCTGTTATCTTTTTTTTTTTTTCTTGTAGATTTGCTATTTTGGTATGGGGTATAATGGTTTACTGACTCCTCCATATTATCTGGCTTAACAAATATGAATGCTGTAAAATAATCAAAATAATAGTTCTTCTTAATCCTTTGATGTGCCTTAATAGGTGTGTGTGTGTGTGTGTGTGTGTGTGTGTGTGGGGGGGGGGGGGTGGGGGTGGAGACAACATGCATGCATATTGCCATGCATTTATTTGCAGGAGGATTCTCCAACTCAATGCTGTCTTGGCTTGCCATTGTATTTTTAGTTTGTTAGCTTTGACTTTGCCTTACAATGTGTTTTCAAGGTTTGATATCAAGCCATGCGCCTATTCCCCCCCCAAAAAAAAAAAAAAACACCTGGGTGGTAGAGGAATTCCCAGATTCATCTGTCGCAAACAGAAAATGTCTTGCCTCCACCCAGTATTGTGGTCGGCAACAAAGGTGTTTACGTCAACATGGGTTGGGCAGCGCATTGAGGGGTGTGTGTGTGTGTGTGTGTGTGTGTGTGTGTGTGTGTGTGTGTGTGTGTGAATAAAAACATTTGGCAGGAGAAGACATTTTGTGTCTGATAATTACTTCATGTTTTTGTCCACACAGACCACCTCAACTGAAACTCAGGCATTATGTGCTCGTTCGGTGACGTTATTAATGTGCATATATGTCCGGATTAGCAAGATATCCGCCATTACACAGGACTGCTTCTGTATTTTTATCTCACTCTGAGGCAAATCGTTTATTAGACTACTACCAGAATGGAATGGGACATGCCTTAATGCGCCACTGTCCTGGATTAACGCTATCGCCTGTACGCTGCGCTTTGCCGGTGAAACTAGAGCCACAGATTTTCCATCACACTTCGCTTTTGCGGAAGCTCACACCTGTGCCGAGAAGGATGAAGGAGGTTAAACCGCCGACAGCTTACAGAAGCCGTGTTTTCAAACATGTGGGATTGTTTGTGGGAGAAAAGAATCCGAGAATCCCATAAAAGACACCGTGCGGGCCTCCCGCGTGGTCTAGTGGTTTCAGTGCCCGACGCTGGCCACGGCGACCGGGGTTCGATTCCACCGGGGGCAGCAATTGGCTGTCCACCCCAGGGAGGGTGAAGGGAAGCCGACAAGACGTTCGCTGCGCACAGGAGTGGCTCTGGGGTGCCGGAGTTACGGTCGACAGCATGACGAGTGCGGTCTCGGAGGAGACGATACCTCGCCTTTGTCACTACCGGTCACAAGGCTATGGCAGCGAACTACGAGGGAGGAATTGACCCCCCAAAAAATAGCGGGTGTAATTGAATTGGGAGAAAAATGGGAGAAAATCAGAAATCAATTATTATGTTTTTTTTTTTTTTTTTTAAAGACAGCATGCGTGAGCATGCTGCTGCGCGATCCACAGAGCACGGCGGTGTAAACAACCGAGTTGCATACCAAGAGTACTTCCACGTGCTCGCCAACAATTAGGCAGCGAAAAAATGAAAGATGAAATGCGTAGCAGGACACTGCAGAGCTGTTAACCCTTACACCCATGCTAATGTATGTCGAGATTGTGGTTACTCCTGTGTTATTAATGTTGTGTGTGTGTGAGCCTGGGCTGCCAGTGTCTTTTGGGTATTCCTTATGAGCCTACCGAGGCTCCAGTTAGAGAATAATCTACTTTCTTTGTGTCTCATTTTTCTGCGTCTGTACCCAGGAAGAGATATGCATTCTCGTACGTAATGTATGCCAAACGCATCCATAATTATTGTGTCAGAGAAAATGAATCTGTCTCCAGCCGTCCCGTCTCGCGGTTAACACACAATCACGACGACTTGGAGGCGATCCATGAGCCTGTATTTGATTACAGTGTTTAGTGTCTGACGGAACATACCATGATAAAATTGTCTTTGTAGATTTAGACAACAATATAAGTTTGTTTGGTAATATAATTGATTTGCCCCAGACTTGCAAATAATACCACTTTTTTTGTTCGATTTAATACAAGTGTGTGACTGTCTCAAGCCAACACAGCAGTGCTAACCCGAATCTGGTTCATGCCATTATTGGTTACTTGTGTTACTTGTGTCACGCGCTTCAAGAAAAGAGAGTGGCGGGCTGGTATCTAGGCTAAGCCTACGGGATAGTGGGGCCTCGTATAGAAGAGAATCTGGTTCACGTTTCTTTACACGTCTAACAATGTTAATCCTCTTCCTTTCCTGGAAGCCTGTTAGCAACAGATACTAGTCTAATTCTGCCCTGAATGCGTGGCAAGCTGACGCCGCACATTTGGCGCTACCGGTGGTATCACATGTCGCCTCTCCTTCCATTTCGTTCGGCGAGACCTGTTAACGGTGACCTGGCACTGCGGCGGAAAACCAGGCGAGCCTTTTCAGCCAGACGCGGCTGGGTTCCAGACCGGCGTGGCTTCGCACCGCAGGTACGACGGCGTAAAAAAGAGAGACACCTGCTCTGTTCCACACTGTCCCATTCATCCGGGGTCCAGACACCGGCCTCCCGGGTGCGCCGGTCTTAACAGCTTAGTGCCGAGTGAAACGCAGTCAAACGGGTGTCATCGGTGTCGTATTAGCTGGAGAGCCCTGCGCATTCATGCCGAGCGGACACGTTTCCCTTCACGGTGCCTCCTACGGCCGTTCACTCCGAGACTCCCCCGAGAATTCAAGGCATCGGGGGGGCCGCTGGAGGGAAAAACTGTAACGCGCTTAAAATGTTTAAGATTTCAACCCACGCCTGAGAAAACTGACCGGAAACGTGGAAATAGCATGTCCAGTAAGTTCCTTTCCATCTCCACACGTGACACTCTCCGACCTGTCTCCTAACAAATCGATCAGACGATTAACAGAGGTTTTCCAGGTGCACTGCTCCCTCGCGGGCCCGCCCCCCCCGTTCATCCGTCCGGCAGTTGTGCGTTACCCTCCGGGACTGGTGTCAGGGCCACGTTGGGAGTCCTGTGTGCGAGGGTGGTGGCAGAGCGCCAACCTTATCTCACAGTACAAGGCACGAAAATGCAGTCATCCACGCAGCTGGGGCAGGGGAGGTAGATAGAGTAGCGCCTTTCTTCGCCTTTGTCTTAATTCTCCAGAGGGGGAGAAGAATCTTCCTCCTCCGTGTCCTTCTCGTGTCCCCCCAGCCAAGCACTGCAGTTTTATCCCCCCCGGCCACCCCATGAAAGCAGGTTTCCATCACGATAGCATACTGTTGTCTTGTTCTCTTGGCTTTTTGCAGAGAGAACAAGGGTCCAATTTTCTCACCCAATCCCCACCGCTCGCACCACCGGCCACTGGCATTCGCTCAGGACCGATGCCTCTTCACACTCACTCACTTTGAACTCATCAACTTCATCACAGGTTGGATATTTGGGTCAGGGTGTCAATATAAGGATCAGAAGGCAATAGATTTCAAGTCTGTCAATATACATGAAGGCTCAGTTAGTCTGTGAGGGTTCTCCATTCCCAGGTCACATTCTGTTTCCCTTTCCTTTCCCCCCTCAGCACCCAACACTCATCTCTGAACAGAACGTTGGCCAAAATTGTAATCATGACACCAACTAGTCATTACCGTTTTTGAGTTCTTTTTTTAAGTCTTTTTTTTGTTTGTTTGTTTTTGTCCTGTCATGTATGGCTGTTGTTGCTGTTGCTGTTGTTTTCGGTCATTATATGCATTGATTTTAAACTGTAACAATGTAATTGTATTATTTTTATATTATATTAACGACTGATTGATTGAACTCTCAATGCTCGTCAAGGGACTGGTGTTGGAAATGAGCCTCGGCTATATACACATCGCATCGGGCACTGCTCCTGCGGCTGTCAAGTGCTCTCTGTGCTTCTCCCTTACAAACACACTAATAAATAAATAAACTCAGCAGGTGAGAACTGTGTGTGTGACATGCTGGCAAGTGGATTAGGGAACATGAGGACGAGGGATTCTGAGGACAAGCTAGGCGGCTCGTCAGCACCCGGAATCCTTCCGGAAGGTTCCTGCCGGAGCTTCTGTACGGCGCGTCCCGACCCAAAGAGAGCGGTACTTCATTACCAGCTGAGTAGGCGACCCAGAGAGCGAAGTTCGCCCCAGATGTCCTCCGCCGACTCCGGGCTCAGCTTACGCCTTCTCTTCCCCCCCCCCTCCCTCTCTCCGTGCACTTAATTTCCACTTCATCATACGCAGGATGTGCTAATGAGTTTGGAGGGCTTTCGATCCCCCCCACTGCACCCCACCAGCCGTTCATTTTGCATGAGTCAGTACTTTTTTCACAAGCACTTATTCATCAGATCATTTCTCCGCCCGCCAGTCGCTCCTGAAGAGAGCACTGTGCGATTGATGTTAATTAAGACACCGAACCCTGCCTTGTTCACGGTCTCAAATCAGGCATCATCACACATCATCAGAGGCACACAAGGCAACCTTCGGCTGCCTCTTCTAGCAGGAGACAGGGGCCTTTATCTACACATCTGACTTTTCCTTAATACCAGGAAAATACCTGGTGCCAGTACCATTAACATTACCAGTACCTGGTGCCAGGTAATGCCCCATGGATGGATAGTGACTACCCATATAACGCGTTGTGTTATGGAAATGTTACAGAAAGGTTGCAAAACCGTCTCAGAAATGTTCGAAGAACTTGACGCATGGGCCCCAGTGCGTGAGCACAAGCACAACAGCAGCTGACTGTACAGGAACCCCTGGATCCTGTGACGACGGGATCTGACTGAGGACCACAGAGTGTGGGGCAGTAATCGCAGAGAGTGGGGCAGTAATCACAGACTGGGGCAGCAATCACAGGCTGGGCCTGTACTCTTGTGCTTGTGAAGAAAACTTCCTCACCTCAGTTGCTCCAGTGACAAATTCGAGCAGTACAAATCGATATGGGATGTCAGCTAAATAATTACAACAGATGCACACTCTCTGCGTGTCTCTTTCTCTCTGTCTCTCCCTCTCACACACACACACACACACAGAAACACACACACACACACCACACATTCACACACACAAACACCACACACACACATACACATACACACACACACACACACACAGAGAGAACCTTTTTTTTTTTTTTGCCATTCTTCCTTCGCGGTCATTTCACGGTTTCTAGAGAACTTACCTAGCTAGCATGCCCATGACTTACAGTGACAGTGACTACACTTGTACTGCTGTCAACCTGATTTGTCTATCATTACGTGTGGCGATTGACAACAAATGAAAACCAATCAGGCAAAAGTACCCAGAAAGAAAACCAAAACCATCAAGACCCCCCTCCAAAAAACATCTACACATATCTTGTGGTTGATGCCTTCTAACCCGGGAAAAGCAGAAAACTGTGTATCTGCAGAACTCTTTCATCTTTCATAATTCATCTTCACTAGTGAACACTTGTTTTGTTACAAATTTTGAGCAGAAAGAGATTTTAAGGGAATTTTAAGGCACAGACTGATTTTGCATTTTGCTGTTCTAATCCTTTTCAAATCCAGAAATGGGAAATGTCAGGTCATATAGAAGCCTCACTCTTTCACTCCCTAACACTCACACATACACACACACACACACACACACACAACTTCAACTGTGGCCTGGCTGCTAATGTGCATGGGCGCTATGGTCTACCGCAGATCCCCTACAATGGGGGCCATTATTTCTCAGGCACAGGGAAGGAGGGGAGGGGGGGGATTATGGCAGTTTACCCAAAGCAGCCACCTTAAATCCCTCACACTCTGTTTGTGTGTCTGGCTTTCTCTAAGAAGTGTGTGTAATTCAACTGTGTTCTTTCAGATTGGTGGTTGGGTATCTCGGATGATTCTGGTGCCACGGGCTGTATCAACCACCACAAATCCTAAATTCCTGGCAGCCACGTCGCCCGACCAGAAAAACAACCTGCAGAAGTCTAACACTGTGCTCTGATTTGGGAGCATTGCAAAGAGATACACAACGCCACAGGGCACACATGTATGAGTTAACAACTCAGCACTGCCTGATTAATTCACAAACACACACAGACAAGACGAATACAGATATGCACACGCATACACATACAAATACAGATACACATGTACACACACATACACTGCACGCACGCATATAGGTAACTGGCCAAATGAAGGAAACGACAACATAAACTGTCTTGATAGGGCATTGGGCCTCCACGAGTTGCCAGAACAGCTTCAATGTGCCTTGGCATAAATTCTAGAGTCTGGAACTCTGTTGGAGCGACATCATTCTATTGGAGCAACACCAATCTTCCACGAGAAATTCCATCACTTAGTGTTTTGTTGATGGTGGCACTGTTCCAGAATCTCCCACAAACAACAGGATAGCTCTTTACTTTAACAGACATTAGCTCCATGCCTGTGTATAAGCTGGCACCACGTGATGTATAGCATTGCTGTAAATATTTCTGCCCCATTTTCTGTTGTTGTAGTTATGGCATATAAATAACTGTCTTCTCTATTTTAACAGAGATGCACAGCGGAGAAGAAGAGGATGAAGGAAAGCAGAGGAAGAGAAGCCAGGACAGAAATGAGACAAGAAAGCAGTGGAAAACCCCCAAAAACACAATATTTTTAAACACTCATTCATAAAACACACATATGCACACGTTCATCCAAGTTTATATTAAACTACGAACTACGAACACCTTACCTGGGCCGTCCTTGTTACTATTCTGATTTGTCCTCAGCTCCTCCGACTTGAGGAAATCGATGCTGGCGTAGGTGTTGAGACTCGATCCAACATTACATCCTCCACCAGCCCCTCCCATGTTTCCCCCAGACCCCCCGCCAAGGAAAGAGGCAAAGAGGCGGGATGGGGGAGGATGGATGGCAGCGGGGCCTTCCAGAGGGAATGGTGGTTCTCCTTGTTGGCGAGGTCCAGATCGATATAATTGAGGCCTTGCTCCACCGACAAAGCCTGGGCGGTGGGTGGTCCACTCCCCCAGGGTGCACCCTCAAACCTGAGCTGGTGTGACACCGCCTGTGTGTGCTCGGGGAACAGGGACATGGAGGAGGAGGAAGAGAGGGGTAAGGGAGAGGACATCAGGAATGATTCAGAGCAGTGGCGACGGCGTCCCTGGGGGTCTGCCCTAATCACCCGGGCCCTGGTCTGGGTTGGCGCACGCCTTGGCCAAGGGGAAGTCCAAGCCCAGCTCCATGGCCGAGGCCTGGGCACTGTGCGCCGGGCGTGGCCTGGGGCTCACGCACTGAGAGGAGGCCGAGTCCAAGCTGAAGGCCATCTCGGTGTAATCGCCGCAGGAGCCGGGCAATTCGGGCATCGCGGCAGCCGTCACGCCGTGCTTCCTGCGCACCACATCTGCCACCTCCGCCTCTTGAGGAGCCCTTCGGGACTCGTCCCGGGCCTTGGGGGCGACAGCCGGCGGCGTGGTGGGGGTGCTGAAGGAGGAGAAGCCAACGGGAGTCAAGGAGAGGGGAGAGGGCAAGGGTGAGGGCGAGGCAGGAGGGCCAAAGTCCATGTTGATGTATTCGGAAACAGCGGCGGGGGCCAGCGGTGCAGAGAGGCTGCGGGGGAGGGTCTGGAAGCTGGTCAGGCAGGAGTCGGCCGATGGACGGGCCCGAGGGGGCTGTGCGGCAGCGACAGTCCCTGTCCCAGGCCCCTCTGTCTCACTCCTCTGCCTCTCCCCCCTGCGTTTCCCCTGAACTGAATGCTGACGTACTCCCCGGGGCTCTGGGGCACGGAAGAGAGGGGGTTCTCCCTCACCCTCGGCAGGGTGCTGGCTTTGGACGTATCAACGAAGAGGCTGATTGGCCGACTCTTTCTCTGCTGCTGCTGCTGCTGCTGCTGCTGCTGCTGCTGCTGCTGCTGGCTCTGCTTCTTCCCCGCTGGCCCGCGTCTTTGCTGGGACGCCCCATCCGCGGGGCACACCTCCCCGGTATTGAAGCCCACGCCCCTCCTGCATCCCCTGGCCATGAGCTTGTCTTCCAGGCTCTCACTGCTGGCCGAGCTGGAGGAGTAGGAGGAGGACGACGGGGAGAGCTGGCGACCTCCAGCCGATCCACCGGTGCAGTCCTGCCTGTTGGGGAACCCTACCCCTCGGCCCCCGCCGCCCCGGCTATGATTGCCTCCGGCCCCTGCCCTCTTGCCCCGCCCCGGGCCGTCCTCGATTCGCATGGACAGCGCGTGTTTGTAAGATCGGGGCAGGGAGAAGTAGGAGTGGACGGTCTTGGCCGGAGCCTGCTGCGGGTCCTGCTCAGAGTCCGGCGGGGGCGTGCTGCAGGCCGAGCGGACGCTGATGGGGGACATGTTCATGTAGTCGCCACCTGCCCGGCTGTCCACGCTGCCCTTCCCCCCCCAGACCACGCCCAGGGCGCCGATCCCGTGCTGGTCTGGGGAGCAGCTGCTGCTGGGGGACATCAGCATGTACCCCTCTGAGCTGAGGGACCGGACGTGCTGCGGGGGGGACATGCTGCTGTTGGGGGTCATGGCCATGTAATCGTCCAGCTTGGGGCTGGAATCTGAGACCGCCACTGAGAGAGAGAGCGAGACAGAGGGGGCTTTCGCTCTGGGCAGCATTGACATGTACCCATTATCCCTCCTCCTCCTCCTCCACCTTTCCTGCCTTCATCCCCTGCTGCTGCTGCTGCTGCTGCTGAATCCTGGGGAGAGGTGAAGGACTCCCTGCTAGCACTCTGGCACATGACCGTGTAGTCTTCGTCCTCGGCCTCCTCTTCCTCCCTCCTGCGGGTGTGGAGTCGGTCCAGGGCCATGGGGGGCAGGGACGCCCTCTTGGTGAGTCGCCGGCGCTCCGCCTCGCACTCCCGGCTGGAGGAGCGCCGCAGCACCCTGCGCATGTGGGACTGGCTGATTCCCCAAGCCCCGCCCCCACGCTGGCCCATGGTGATGTAGTTCGAAGCCGCGCCCCCCAAGGCGTGATAGCCCAGACCTCTGGAGGCGGAGCCGCTGGGCAGGTCCGGGCTGGAGCCGTACTCATCGGAGGACCCGTAGTCGCTGGGAGAGCCGGAGACGGAGACTCTCTGAGGCGCGCGGGCGAAGGTGGCGGTCGCGCCCACCCCTAGCCCGCCCCCTAACCCAAACCCTCCGCACTCCGACCCGTGCCCGGAGCTGGAGGACAGGCTGGGAGCCGGGGACGGGGCGGGGTTGGGAGTGTAGCGCACCAGGCTGAGCGGGATTTTGGCAGGGGTGGGGGCGCGGGTGGTCTTTGGCATGGGGGTGGGGGTGGTCGAGCAGGAACCATTAAGGCTGGGGCTGGAACCGGGGCCGGCCCCTCCCACTGCCCCCCTGCCGTCATCCGCCCTGCCCCCAATGCTGGTGGTGCGCGCCCTCGAGAACCCGTGGCGGAGCGTGGGGGACGTGTTGGCGCTGCTGCCGCCGCCGGCTCCGGGGTTTTCGGTGCGGGGGCGACGGGTGAAGCCGACCTGGCTGGGCGGCGGGTTAGGGTGGTGGCGCCGGGAGGGGACGCTGATGGGGTTGGAGGCGGTGGTCCCGCCGCCGATGGCCGCCGCGGACTGCGACTTGCTGCGCTGGCGAAACTCCTCGCTGAGGGCCTTCATGGCCTCCAGCAGGGTCTCGTGCATGTGCTGGGCCACGACGGAGTCCTCCACCTGCATCCAGAACTCGCCGGGGCCCGTCATCGCCGAGCGGCCCACCTCCACGAAGAAGAAGTTCTCCGAATGGCCGCAGCGGCGGACGTTCATCAGCTGCAGCACGACGGCGGGCACGTCGGAGTTGAGCTTGACGAAGTTGACCGTCTTGTCGGTCAAGCACAGCCTGTAGATGCCCACCAGGTTCCGAGCTTGCCCCAGCCCCTTAGGCCACACTTTCACCTGCCACACCTCCTTGAAGGCGGGGCCGGGGAAGGGCGTCCCGCACTCTCCAGCACTTCCGCTGTCACTGGGGATCTTACCTGTGGAAGGGAGAAGGTTTTTTTAGCAATTCCAAGCTGATAATTGAATGGTTATTTGAGATCATAATATGTTGATTGTTTAACAAGTAACTTCAGAAAGTCGTCCATTGACCTCTTGGTGTTGGGAGGATGGAACTGCAGGTTAATGAGAACTGATTATTTTTAATTTTTTTTTTATTTTTTTTCTGATTTTCCCCCCGTTTTTCTCCCAATTTAGTAGCCAATTATACCCTCTATTTTATTTTCAATTCCCCACCCTCACGAGTCCGCCGCCCGTCCTCCGGGAACGAGATTCGTATTCCTGGACCTATTTCCCTGCCTTCTTTCGAGACGGAGATCTTCCACGGACTCCATTAACCTTCTCCTCGGCGGACTCGTGCCGGCTCTCCCTCCCCCTTCCCCCGGAGGCGGACAGCCAAATGTCGCCTCCGATCGGGCTGACGACCAGGGCCGGTCTGGTAGAAACGCGGGTTTCGATCCGCGTCTCTGACGGGCAGCGCACACCGCTCCAAAGCGCGGTGCACTAGACCGCTGGGCCATCCGCCAGCCCCCAGAACTGATTTTTCTTGACCCTAGGCATGACCTTATATGCTTTTCAATTCAAGATACAGGCTATATTTGACTCCTTTCCTTCTATTTTTTTTCCCTCCATTTTCTTCCAATTTAGTAGCCAATTACACCCTCTTTTTTTTCATGTCAATCCCCCCTTCTCCTCCGAGACGGCACTCGCCAAGCTGTCGACCGTAACTCCGGTACTACAGAGCCACTCCTGTGCGCAGCAAACCTCCTATCGACTTCCCTCCCCCCCCTGGGTGGCACTCCCGGCCAGAGTCAATTTTGCCGCGGCCGGTGGAATCGAACGCCGGTCGCAGTGGCCAGCGTCGAACGTTGTAACCGCTAGGCCACCCAGGAGGCCGACTCCTTCCTTCTTTTCTGCCCCTGGTGTACAGATTGGGTCATAACCACACAAACCACGAGCAACATTCCAACATAGAAAATCAACCAAACTTAGACAACCAAATTATATCACCAAAAAAACTAAACAAAAAAAAACATATAAACACCTATAACCCACTACATCACCTATGACACGCACACAAAATTACAAGGCAAACTTAAGAGCTAATAGACTAAAGAAACAATGAAACAACTATGAAAGTTAGGTTACTTCATTTGTCTTACTTTTATTCTTCATTTATTTTCAGTGATATTGCATTAATAATGTTTCCATTTGACATGTACAGTCAAATGGCTTGGCAATACGAATACATCTCTGTCAGGCCAATAAAGCAAATGAGTGTGTGTGTGAGTGTGTGTGCGTTTGAGTGTGAGTGTGAGAAAGCGAGAGCGAGAGAGAGAGAGAGATTCCTGACACAAATGGAGAAACAATAGGTGCCATGCATGGACTTTATTTTAAAAGTGTTATGTGTTGAGTGTTGTGAAGCAGACTGCACTTGCAATCAGATAACTGGCAAGTGGCACATTCCTATAGTAATGAAATTCTGTTAATTTGTGAAAAAACGAGACAGACAGATGTTACGGTGAGAAAATAGTTGAAAAAAAAGAAGGGTAGTGCAGCATGTATCCATGTGTTTAAGCTATAACACACAAAACCGTTAAGGTATGTAAGCTGGAAATTATATTAGATTTAGTCATATACAACTGCTAGGACAACACAGATATCTACAAAGTGAGCACAAATGCGAATGTTGCATGTGGCACTGCTGTATATATTACCCCATAATAATATAATCATAATGTAAAAAGTAATAAAGACGTTTCTCTTATGCAACATTGTTTTTAGCCTACCAGCTGCGAAGAGCTTTACTCTGGTGAGTCATTTGTATCAGTCATTGATGAGTCATTGATGTCAATTATTGTCTGTTTTTCATTTCTGATTCATTACGAAAAAGCTTGAGTTGTTTGTTGTTTTTTAATTGATGTCTATTGCTGTATTACTACACTGATCTCTTGCCCGAACAATGACTGATCTTACTATGTATAAATGCACATCTTGTTCTGGAAATTCTTGTTCTAGCTCTGGATAAGCGCGTCAAAAATATCAAAGTAAATTTGACATAGAGTATTTTGCTGTTGATTAGTGGCAAAAATCCCAATTAAATCCAGTTTGTTTCCATGAAGTAAGTGAAAAATGCCAAAGGGGGTGAATACTTTTTATACCCACAGTATAGATTTTTTTAAACTTTTCTCCAAGGAGCAAATCAATGTAGTCATATAACATCAATATAGCCTATTTTATGTACTGTGGAACTATACAACTGTGGTGTGATGTACTTCGTTTGCTGCCATCCCAGCTGTGTAAACACGAAGACTTAAAACACTCATTTAAAACACTGTTAAAACAATTTAAATCACTGTAAAGCAGCTGTTCTATATTTGCAATGTTGATGGGCAGATGGGGATGTGGGCACAGGTGATGCTCACAGGTTATAGGCACAACGGGAGGTTGGCAAAGACCACCTATCACCATAAGAGAGTATATTGTGTGTCACATTCAGAACATACAGAATTGGGTCCTGTGGTCTTAAATTAATCTTCAATCAAGTCCACAAGCACCCATTGTTACTATTTGGAAGACAACACATCTCCAATGTTGAACTGGGTTTAAATGTAGCCTGCATTAGTCGAATAAATGTTTAGATCTTTTGATCTGGAAATTTAACTAGATCCAACTCTGATAAGGTTAGCTTAAGTAATACCAACACATATCCCCTCCCATGTTGCAACCAGAAACCACTCTGTTCTTAAGCCCACCTCTCAAATCCTGCTGTTTACGGTCGACTTGGAGGCTTGGTATTTTCAAAGCTAAAATGCTCACATGCAGATTTGCCAAAGTAGTTACCAATTTAACATTGATACATTGTAGCAGAAATACTAGTAAGAGAACTTCTGATTCTATTAAGGGAACACCTGATAAATCATGCTTTTGACCAGAGTGGGTCTGAAACACCACATGCTATTGTTCGATAGATATATAGGTACAGACTTTATAGATCCCGGAGGTTAAAAAAAGGCTAACTATTACATTTGTGAAAAACGCAAGCCTAGGCATTGAACACACATTCAATTTATAGAAACTGCACAACCTAAATGGTACGCTACGTTCCATCTTTTTCTGCAGGAAGTTATGGATTTTCATCTTTTAGCCATGTTAGCTACCAAGGATCGTTAGTAACGTTTTGAAAATCTACAAAACAATAAAACGTACATGAAATCACAAATGATAACAAAATGTAGCTCCTTGCAAATACACAAACACTCTCTCTCTCCATCTCTCTCTCGTGTGGCCATCACACTGTGTCAGGAGCCAGCTCACCTCTACTTCCTCTTCAGCCCCTCCAAGATGAACTCATTCAAAAAAGATCGTAAATTCCATATTAAGCTTTCACTGTTTAACCTTAATGCAGTCGAGCATTAAGGTTATACTCGAGTCTACAGACTTTCTTGATGTCACAAGAGTGGCACATTGTTAAAGTTGCTGAACGTAAGTTACTAAATTACTGAAAATTGTCACATTCAATTCAATTGTGAAATCACTAACACTGAAAGAAATCAAAACCTAATTATAACAGCGTTCATATTTTTTGTTTAATTAGTTCATCTTCATTTAAAAAAAAGAGGTCCCAATGTTTTTATCAAATCTGAGAATTCCATATTTCTATGATGTACATCGCAGCAGAGCCTTACATAGGTGAACAACAACTGAACAACAGGGGGCAGGTTTGCTCCCCATTTAAGTTCAGTATGTAATATAATATATGCCATTTAGCAGACGCTTTTATCCAAAGCGACTTACAGTAATGAATGCATACATTTTTCACTATATGTTGTCCCAGTGGGAATTGAACCCACAACCTAAACGTTGCCAATGCCATGCTCTACCTACTGAGCCACACAGAACCACAATGTAAATCTACTGATGCAAGCTTTTTTGTGAGGTAATTTGGCTTGTATCAAATATTAACACAACCAACATGTTGAGAAGTCTGGAATGTTGTCAGTAATGGAGGTGTGTGTATTTCCTGATTGATAAAATGCCTATTGAGTCATTGGGAGCTATATTTGTGTGCCCCTCATCACTGAAAATCTGCCACTTTGGTAGATAGCTATGCTGCTAGTGGTGCAGCAGACAAGAGACAAGTACAGAGAGGAAGTAGGAGAGTACCTCTTGAGTGTGTAATCTCCTCATTTTAAATGATCACCACTGTCATTGTTTCTACTGGAAAGGAATCTGCATATGTCAAGTGCAGTTCTCCCTGCTGTTGTGTAGCTACCCTGTTTGTCCTAGCGTTGTGAGCAATTTTCAAACTCCTGTTCAGCTAAATTTGTTGCACTTTAGCCATCACATTCGTCAGTGAGTCCAGTAGATTTTTTGGAGTCTTGTGTTCTGAAGACCAGTAAAGAACAGATCCCTCACCACTAAGGATAATTGAATGTGATGGAGAAGCAGTCATTGTGAGCTCTTCACTGCTGGAAAGGTCTCCTCTGTACAATATGTGGGTTAAGGACAATTCAATTATTGCTAGAGACAACAAGACTCTCCACAAATACCAGCACACAAATATAGCCATCATGGTAATTTACAGTAAGTGCTATTGTTCAGCAATACCTATTTTTGTTGGAGCAATTGTATGAAAGGTGAGATGTCAGATCTACACCCATTTTTCTTTTGAGTCTTTAAGGGGCAATCTATATTTTTTATTTAGTAGGTACTTTGAGGCAAAATACTTTGAAAATGTTCTTTTATCTTCAATTATACTGTTTAACGGTGACAAAAATAAAATAAAATGCTGTACTGCATAGTCTTGCCGGGTTGTACGGAGCTGGCTGTATGATTTTAAGAGCCATCTCCTCTCCCTCCCTGACTGCCGTTCTTTGACCTGGGGGATGACCGGTCATCAGGCAAATGGCTGGCCTGGGAACAAATGGCTATACAAGGATCTTGAGACTGTGCTGTGGATTAAAACACACATACACTCTACAGGAGGGGGCACCCGCTCGCCTTCTTGAGCTCCGGGGGTCCTGCCATAAACACATTAACACGGCCCAACTACGGAATGTGGTAAGTGGCTGTTGGTATTTGTGAACTTCCAATAGGCGTGCGGCTGGACCCACCAATAGCAACCACTGATTAGCCACCCTACAGACTGGGTGTTGTCCAGGGCTGGTCAGAGTTGTCTAAACTTATCGAAGGCTCTGGGCTCTCTAGCGGGATTCTCACGTTTGGGGAATGCTAGTATTTTCTTTTCTCCGTACTGTCTTGTCTTGTCTTGTAGGTTTGTCTCGCGTGTATTCGTCTGTTCATGTCATATCTGCCGGGCTGAAACAAATGTGCAAGTCGCCATTTCAACCCGTGTCTTCGCTCTCCAACTTCAGCGCTAGTAGGGGGCAAAGGTGCAACGAGCCGGGGGCGAGGCTGCAAGGATCGCAACCACGCCCCCGCTATCGGCGTAAGAGTCAGTCCTGCATCACGGCAAGGGTAGCGGATGCCACTGTTCTACAACCGGATTTTGAATGACCTTAGTAGCTGTACTGTCTGCAGGCAGCAGATGCTCCAAGTTCTGAATCTCGGGGGAACCAAGCTCAGCATGGGGATGGTTCCCATGATGTGGGTTTAGAGATGAGCCCTTAACTCCCACATGGCTGTTACAGAGATAGGGGGCAATTTCATGTCCATGTTGTATATTGTGTAAATGTGTTTAATGATAATGGTATAGCCTGTAATGGTCTAACGCACCATATCTTGGCTGGTCCGATACAAGTGTGAGCTGCCTGTCAGGGATGCGGTTCGAAACCCGTCTCTGCCAGACCGGCCGTGACCGTTAGCCCTGATTGGGGGCAGCGTTTGGCTGTCTGCCCCAGGGGCAGGGGGGAGGGTGAGCCGGCTCAAGTTCGCTGTGAAGCGCGCAAGGGTGTCTTCAGAACGTGGGTGCGCAAATTCAGTTTTGAAGGAAGCGTGGTTCACTGCCCTCTGAGAATTACATTAGCTTGCCTTGTAGAGACGAGTCGCGAACTCGTGTGGGCAGGGCAAATCGAAATAAATATTGCGTATAATTGGCCACTAAATTGGGAGGAAAATGGGAAAAATTCAGACACAAAAAAAAATTAAAAAATTAAAAAAGGTATAGCCTTTGTTGGGGTTCCCCTTCCCTGAGCCGCACCAGAAGAAAGCAGAGATCTACATGTCACAATTGGCCTTGTGATATGGTAGTAGCGCACAACGCAATTGGTATTATTCATTCTTAATTTACAAACCCGTTACACAGCACATGCCTTTGGATCAAATATGAATTTTTTCCCTAGTCTGACAATTGGACTTGGAATAAACAATGTACAACAGAGTGACGTATCGTGTGCGCAGACACAGAAATTATAGAAAAAGAAACACTTTTCAAAGACAGCTGTGCTACACTTGACCAGGCTACATATTGACAAATGTTAAATATTGTTGTTCCACTAAAACCTGCTGTACCTTTCCACCCTGTTTCAGGGTGTCAACATTACATTGTGTTATTTTGTCCTTACAGTCTGTATAGTCATAAATGAGCTGCACTCAACACTTAATTTAAGATGAGGCTAAAAGATTCAAACGTTTTGGCATATTGCCTTCATCAGTGAAATTATGTTATATGCTGATGGCAGACTTATACCTAACTCTAAAGAATCACCACAGGTATACAAGCTAATCAGAGAAGAACTACCAATCAGATACTCTATTTTTCAGGTAGGATATGAACATCCCTAGTCTACCCATTGCAGGATGCTATTATGTTTTTTCATGTATCGCTGTTAAAATGATGTAATTGTATGTAATAAATGTAATATACATTTCATATAAATGTATGAATAATTGCATGATAGATATGGCTAAACACATCCTTGCTTTTCATAAGGAAAACTGGTCAAAACGGAGGACTTATGAAAACAACACAAAATGACAGAATATTTGACAGCAGTGTTCATCTAGTCTTCTATACAACTACATATGCTGCAGGTTCAGCACACCAAAACCTTTTGCAAAGCACACACAGTATAAGCACTAACCATAATTAGGATTTTTTAAATGCAATAAGCAGCATAGAGAGGGGCCTTTTACGTTAGCTAAAAGTCTACAGTAGAGCTATATGGTAAGAGCAAAACATCTCTGCCGTTTGAACTTTTCATGTTTTCAACTGAAATGTAGGTTACACACAACATGCGCCAATGTGCTGAAAAAGCAAAATACTGTAGTGCGCGTGCTTTACATTCACTACAGGCGCGAATGACACATTGTATTTTCTACGGTGGTGTATATATAGAATACACGACACCGGACGGGATACTATACATAAATAATTTGATGTTTGCGGGGGGAAAAATTATACAATGCCTAGACCTGTGTAAGCTAATATGGCTCTGCAACAGCGCGTGCAGCGCCGAGCGGTGTGTTTACGTTGCAAGAAAAACCACAGCATCTCTGTTAATGCATGCATGCATTCCTTCTGCAAAATGTACAAAAATAATAATAAACATAACATATATATATTTGTCCATTACAGGGAATGGCACATGCAAATTTAAGGCATACCATAATACATGTACAGTTTGCTAGTACGGGGGGAAAAACATGAATTGTATACACAGCTCGCTACTAGCATACTAGATTTTGGGAGACGGAATAAGGACACTCTCGGGTTGGTGGCTTACTTTTAAATTGAAGGTCCAACATGGCCTGGTACCATTCGCTCTGGACCTCTTCGCTATCTGCTGCAATTGCAAAGCTCTCCCCGCGAGTGTACAGCACTATCATATGCTTGTTCTTAGAATCCGCCCGCTTGTTGATGTTAAAACACGTCTCTAGATTGAGGGCTTTTTTCGGGACAGGCGCCTTGCTGCGGAATTTCTTCTCGGTCTCGTAGTATTCGAGCCGGGCCGGGCCCCGCTCCGAGGCCGCGCGTAGCACGAAGTACCGCCGATGCATAGATTTTTGTTTGCGGAGGTAACCGCTTTTGCAAACATCCTCGTAGCATTGCAGCTCCGCTGCCTGGTTCTCCATTGCTTGGCAGGATTCTTGTTTTTCTTACGGTTCTGTCCTCAATTCAATACGTTGTACTGCAATATTTGTTTTTTTTCATCCTTGGCTCTTCGCTTTTTCAATGTATTTATTTAAGGGAGATAGAGAGAAATGTTCAATATCAGTATTTGAATATTCATTAATTGTAGTGTGCTCTTTTGCGGCTGTGTTTTTCTCCGCTAGCTCCTGTCTGCGCTCACACACACACTGACAGGCGTGCACATGCGGCGAGGCGAGCGACGTCTGCTCTAAACTGCCTAGCTACTGCTATTTAGCTAGTTGCTTGAGTACTTTAATCCCGTTCGCCGTACAATCTGACACCCCGATTCCTGACCTTTTCCCGACGTCCTGCTGACTACCTGTCCGTCAATGTACATAGGCTCTGTGGATTTGGGGGAGAGATCAGCGCGTGAATACCGTACGCACGTGGCATTCCAGGTGCGGTTTAGTCCAAATAGTCCAGTCTGGGCTACACACATAAAATTGACACAAGTTATTACAAGACTAACCTACCATTCCGTAATTTCGATTTGAACACATTTTATGTTTTGCATTTTATATGTATCTGTTTGTCGCAAACGGCTATAAAAAGGCTATATGCAAACTGCATGTTTAAATGTCATTTGATTTAGTTAATGTGCTCTGCAATTCGAAAAAGTGCAATTCATTGTTCCTTATAAGAAAGCAACTCAAAATGTAAACATTTTAAGACGGTAAAACTCTCAAGGCGAATTTTCTTGTTTTGAAGAGAAAATATATTTATCAAGAAATAGAATGTAAAAACCTATTAATTTCAAAAGTTGTTTTCCTTTGCTTTACAGTGTGCAGGGTATTTAATACATGCATATGTATCATACGTAGCCTACATATATATATAGGCCTACGTACACAAGTATACGTATGTGTGTGTGTGTGTGTGTGTTGCCGGCTTGGTGTTCTTATTAAATAACGTGAATTAATTTCTATAGATCATTTAGAAGCCATTATTATTTACTTCTCGTTCGATTAACCAATGCCTTAAGCAGCGCGCGTGTGACCTCTGTCGGTTATTTTTGATTATAACACTTTACGCTGACAGTCTGTGTAATAGGCTACTGGAGTTACCCTGCATGAATCATGTAGGCTACTAAGACGCGGATAATAAACATGTGGAATCTATAGCGATTTAATCTCCAAATATTAAAATATGAATGGTTTACGGACTGATCTACATTACGTGTTTCTAAGCATTGATGAGCTGGGCATTGGTTGTCAGGCACTGTATGAATGAGTCCATCCATCCCTGTAGCAGTTCCACCTCTGGTGTAGTTTTGCTCTTGATAGTTTGGGCCCGTGAATGATATTAAGCCATGTCTGAGTCTGGACACCTTTGGGTTGGAGAATGCTCTGGCTTCTGTGTCATGCTTCTGTTTGTTGAAAGGGTGTTTCTATTCTCCCCCAGTAAAAACTCATTTCTGACTAGCATATTGTTGTGAATGTCAATTTAAAATAAATAAATAAAAATCATAGACCAGTGATAAGAGACATTATTATGAGCCAAATTATGCCCGACAGTGACAGAGAATACTGTACCTGTATCAAAATCAAAACAACAACAATAATAATAATGACAATGGTGATGATAATAATAATATTATAATAACAATAACAATCATAATACATTAACTCATTGTACAACAAATACGGCGACCCATGGAATTGAAGCATCTTGAAAATTACTCACCATCTTTGGTAGGGGTGACGTTTACGTAGTTTGCTGGTCAACCGTGAGTTATTCCAGAGTTCCAGCAGAATAAATACGAAGACATTAACAGCAATTTTTTTGTTGTACACAAACGCAGTGGTACATAATATGTTTTTATATTTATATATATATAATTTGTATATAAATTAATATTTGCCAAATGTGAGTTCACTGAAGAAAGATTCAAATCGAAATAGTGAGAAGTGAAAAATGACAAGGAATCAAATTTATCGGCCCACGTTGTAGGAACTGGGGATCTAACGTTAGCTAAGAAACTTACCTATATAGCTAATTGCTCTTGTATTTAGATTTATCAATCTAGCATTTCCCCCAGATATTCTGTGGAAGATAGATAGTTTTGCCTTTGTTATGGTACCGCGTTTTTAGAGGAAACGGGAGTTTGGTGTAAAAAAGGGGGGTAAACAATTAGGAGAGAACTGGTTTTATCTTTATCTTTGCTTCCGTGATAACTCGCTATAGCTACTTGTGAGCAAGCTATCTTGCTAGCAATAGCTGACAGTGTATCGATACTTTGTTGTTGCTTGCTACTACTACTAGCAAGACCACAGCGCCGAACGAATGGGCAGCAAGCTCAATTCAAAATTACAAATTATTTTTACGAATCTAAAAGCAGCTAAAAGTTAGCTAGCTATATATGGTAGTTCGCTATATCTAGCTAGCTTAGTTACAGTTACATCTTTGCCACGATTGCTCGCTCAGCTTATTTGCTAGTACAGTCGGCGAAAACGCAAGCACTTAACGTTAGCCTGCGACGGTTGTTTTGTCGCCAAATGCATTTATTTTTTAAGAGCGGCATTGGGGAAAAGAAAGCCTAAAAATAAAAACAACTTTGGCAATGTCAACGAATGGCAGCCCAGCTACTTCGGCTTTAGTCTCCGAGTTGTCGTTTTCGTTCCAGGACGAACTGACTGCGACCATACACAATGCGTTTGGAGTGGCGGTGGAGATAGCGGTGCTGGAGATCACCAAACTGGTAGGCCAGGCTTTGGGGGATGTGCGTGATCAGATGCACGAAACATTGCGCGAAAACAAGTCACTGAAGCAGCGTTTACAATCAGCTGAGCTGGAGGTATGCGCCTTGCGTGGGCGCATCAACGACGAAAGTAATGTGCAGTCAGTGACAGTGGGTAAGTTTAGCCCTGTCGATGGAATTCAACAAGTTAATATTCCACCGCTCCCCCATACCGACAGCTTACGAAGTCAGTCTACGATTGGAAAACAAAAACAACAAAGCAATGCCGACACAAAACAACCAATAGATGAATTGTTGAGTGCAGATGCAAGGTACGGGTATTTGGCTGCAGCTGAGGAGGTTGACGGACAGCATAAAAAATCGTTTTGTGAAATTCGCGAGGATGGCCGTGTGTGCTCCCATGACCTAAACTCGGATTTAGGGGGCGAGTCGAAATCATCAACCGAACCTCAAGAAGTGGCAGGTATGTACTTCGTGTAATATTGTTGTGTATTCTGGCTTTTTCTAGTTATAAATGATACGTAAAATGTTCAAGATTATGTTTCTTATCATTTATTTTCTAATACATTTTTACCCTTTTGTCCATAACAAAATAATATGAACTGCTGTTTTCTCTTTTGTTGTTGTTGTTGCCATCTCTGCATAGCTACCAAGGGGAACATCCACAATTTATTCCCGGTTAGCCAGGTGGACAGAGTGCAATTTGATGCTGCCCAGTCACAAACAACTCCAGGAGTGGACATCACAAGGACTCTTATCGAAGGGCAGAGTTTACCCGATGCGGTCTGTCACAAGTCCGAGGTAGAACAGCCACTAGAGGTGAAGGAGGAGTCGCCGGACCTTGCCTGCGCTTCAGGTTCTGGCTCCTTTGTTGGGGCAGAGGAAGACATTGGTCCAGATTGTCTCTCTCTGGCTCAGTCCAAACTCCTGGAAGACTGGAGACCCGAACCACTGCATCTACAGAACTGCGATGTGGACTCCTCATTCCATGCACCAGCCACACACTGTGTAAGTTATTTCATCTGTTATTTATTGTGCGTATCAGTTACACACTGTCTCCTGTCATGGCAACTGCCCCCATTATGTGTGAGTTTTCTGAAATGGAGTCATCGTGAAGGGGTATGAATTTTGTCATTTCTGTGTGCTTCAACAGCCAACTCCACCATCTTCAACCCAGAGATACCGGATGTCCTGTCGCCCACAGCCAGTGGCATGCCGTTGCCCTTCTCCAAGCCTTACCCGCCTGGAGCAACTGCAGGGATCTCCATCTCAGACCAACCGTTCTCCCGCCAGATGAGTGGCCCCAACTCCAAGATGCCTTCCGGCACTCACGCCTGCAAGGTCTGCGGTGATGTGTTCCACCTAGCCGGGGAGCTACGCAAACACCGCGCCCAGCACCACAACCCCGCCACCATCAGGAACGCGAAGAGACCGATCTTCCCCCCGGGCCGCAGCCCCTACCACTGCTCCCAGTGCGGCCGCGACTTCAACCGCATGGAGCACTTGAAGATCCACCAGCGCATCCACACCGGGGAGCGGCCGTACGCCTGCTCCGTGTGCAACGCGCGCTTCCGCCACTCGTGGGCGCTGACGAGGCACTTCCGCATCCACACGGGCGAGAAGCCCTACGTCTGCAACCAGTGTGGCAAGACGTTCCGCAACTGTGGGGGACTTCGCTTCCATCAGCGCTCCCACTCCATGGGAGGGGTGGCCTAACGTGGCTGCGACGGGGGGACGGGGGGAAACTCAGGGAGTGGAGCACGCAGGCGGAGCGTTGAAGACAATGAGAGAGGGAGTGACGGACATGGTCAGACAGACGGAGGAGGAGGATGAATGGAGGAGAAAGTAATTACCTGAGAAATCATTTCCATAAAGTTAAATACAGGGTGAGTGCGAATGGGACTTATAGGACACCAAGGTGACCTGGAGACTTGACAGACTGGCCATTTGTCGGGACATTTTGGTATCAATCAGGACCGACGTGTACATTTACACACATTCCCCAATGGGTGCTTTCAGCCAGCCTGTGTGACGTGTGAGAGCACGGTTAAAACTCTTGGACAGGGGGATTGCTTTTAAAGGTTACTCAAGGATATCCTTTTATTTTTTAAATAATAGACAAATATAAGACAAATATAATTCCCTGCAGTTCTTCATCCAGGCATTGGGCGTTGCCATTCTGCTCGGTAACTTACATTTTGTGTTATTTTCTGTAACATGGGGTTCAGCTCAGTCAGGTACAGCTCCTCTTCCTTATCAGTCCAAATGTTCCTTTTTAGTCAAGTGTTCCGAGTCAAACCGAGGCAAATTTGTAACTACAGCGCTGCCGTGCGTTCTGCTTCTATGCATTTTCCAGTGCGGAAGTTCCAATGGTACTCCCTCACCCTCAGTGAAGCCAGCCCTACGTGCACTTTGCATCACCCAATTTTCCAAAGGGGTCCTTCCGTTCACTTCCGACTGCCCCACCGCATCGACTGATCAGGTCTCCCGACATTGGGAGCAGTCAACTTTGTGTACTATAAGCCCGAAAGAGCTGATGGAAAATAAATTAGCTATCAGTGGTGGTTTTGGAGAGGGGAAGGGGAGTTGAATGGGCCTGTAGGTGTTTGGTGGAGAGGGCCGGTAGCGATTGTGAAAATGGGTAATCTGTCTGGAAAGTAAAGGAACGAAACAACGGAGGGCATTAATGCGGTATTACAGGGCTCGGCACCCAAAGAGACGGTCTGAGCGAGCCTGGCTGAAAGAACCCTTTCACACACTTTCACACTTTCTTGAAGTGGGTCATAACCGATCTGAACCTCCGAAGAACAAGCCGCTGTCTGCAAGATTACAGATCCTGAACCCGAGAGCTGCTTACAGCACTGAGTTCGTACCGAGTGGTGGAAAAAAAACCTTATCGTTGTGTACTATGAGCTGAACTGTGCCTGAGATTCGGATGCTTGAGATCAGCTCCATGCCCGGGGCTGGTGAAGTCCAATAAATGTTAATCTTTGCGAGATAAAGGTTGCTCTGTCTATTTTTGGGCACCTTGTTTTTTTCCCCCACATCTTTCTTTTTGTTAATTTTTCATTTTTGTAAAAATAATGACAGGATTCTGTAATTTTTTTAATATATGGCTCCATCCACCCTAATGGTCTGTAACTCCTGTTGATTAACAAATCCCTGCTAATAAAATGGATCAACGTGGATTCTGCTGACCTAGTATTCCACTGCAAATGCAATCACATTCATTCTATTTTTATTTGATTAACCCCCCTTCCCCCCCTCGCTAAGGAACAACTATATTTCCATGTACTCGTCTGCATTCATATTCATTGCACCATGAACTACGTGCATGTTGTTGAATCTTAAATCTGATATATAAACATTACCGATTACCCCCCTTTCCATTGTGATCTCCCATGAATTTAAAGGGATATTGAATTGAATTGAGAGTTATCAGATAAGTCTTGCAGGCATATAAATAGTTTAATTGTGTATACAAGTATTCAGTACTGGATGATGCATATTGCATTCCTGGATTTTAGTATGATTGAGTGGCACCAATTATACCCTAGGTCATAGAATGGGGACAGGAATTTATTTTAGTGTATAATATTAACTATATATATAGTTATAATTATATATATATGCCCTGAATCTATATATGCACACACACACACACACATACACTGGAAATGTATATATAACATTTGGAATTTCCTCTGCCTTTAACCTGGAAATCCAGTCAGGCATGTTGAATATGAATTATATATGAATCAAAGTAAGTACGTATTGAAATATGTTTATTTTGTCCTTCAGTGAAAACTGAAGAATATGTTAATAGCATATACAATACAACAGAATTTGTATGTCAACATGTTGTTCTTGGAAGTAGATTGGAAGTCTGGCAAACATGCATGTATGTAATGTGATCTGCCCCGCGTCACCCTGGCACATGAATCATCTGCCGCCACCAATGGCCTGGTTCTTGCCTTAATCTTCAATGTTCAAGTTCCCCATCAATAATGTTATGTTTTTACACCATAAAACGATTCTGATTGCCACCTACACAGAAAAACACATACAAAGCACATACGTGTTTTTAATTACTTACCCACTGACCGAGGGTGTAGCACTTCCTCACAAAAGTGTTGATCCCCCATCTTTGTTCCCTCACCTGACTTCACAGATTTTGCCAGATAGAATGCTACAGAAGATTATGTGTTTATGTCTGGGCAGAGTTTTCCTTTACAATAAATGTACATTTGATTCCATGTTCTATATACCATATTCACATTGTGTATGTAAACATAGAGAGCCACAGATTGTCTGTTTCGACATACAAATGTTAGAGAACATTTACAAATGTTCAAGTTCAGAAAGGCATGTCAGGAGGTGCTGGGAGACTCACCCTGTTAAGGCACTGTGACAAGCCCCGTGGTCTGGTATCAAATTCAGACTGTGCCAGGGCCAACTACGGGCAGCCCAGCAGCCCCACAGACAGTCAGGTTTAAAGAGAACGCACTAATGCAAGGTCCCAAGCAGGAGACTATTGATATGTGGATTCACGCAGCTGATGAGCTTAAAGTTTTTTTTTTTAAACAATTATAGTCGTTTTAGGGTTTAATCCAATGTGTAAAAAATTAAAAACATCTCAATGTCATCAGTTAGGGTCGTGCCCATCCCAGCATGATTCAAAAGAAAAGAAAAACATTTGATTGCAAAAAAATAAATATATCCAGGTTTAAAGAGTTTGATGAATAGCATTCTCATAGTGAAAACGTTGACAACTCAACAGCCCAGTTGAAGCAATTGAGAAGGAAACTCCCTTCACTGGGAACCCATTAAATAACAAGCAGACTAAAAATGTAACTAAAGATTTATAAAGTCCTTAATGACCTTTACACACTCACATTTTCACTTGTTTTTCTCCCAATTTGGTGGCCAATTAATTGTACCCTCTATTTCATTCAATTTGGCCTGCCCCACGAGCCCTCCGCTTGTCCTTGGAGGCGAGCCCGTTTTTCCTGTACAGGGATGCCTTTCACGCTTCTCGACGAGCCCTTGCTGGCTCTTCCTCCCCCCTCCCTCCGGGGCGGTAAGCCAATTGTCGCCCCATGACAGGCCTCTCGGCCAGAGCTGGTCTGGCACAGCCAGGTTTCGAACTGCGGCTACAGTGGGCAATTAGCATTCTGGGTGAATTCTGGGCCCCTACACACTCATTTCTAACAGGACATATAATGACCTGTGTGCCCTGGCAAGACACAGATGACCTCACTGCCCCCAAAATCACCAAGTTCAGAAGCCATGGCAGATTTTTAACTACAGGGCTCTTAAGATTTGGATCAGCCTGGCATTTGTGAGTGTGCATGCAAAGTCTGTCTCTATATTCGAATCTAAACGACAAACATACCCTCCCTTACCTCATCAAGCGAACTTAGCTACTTATCAAGACTGCCTCCATATCTCGCCAGTGTTGTCCTTTACAAAGATTCAGCACCCCCATAAATATAGTTAATTGTGCCTTTTTGCCAAGGCCCAGAGATAAGTGAGATTTATGTGAGACCAGGGAGTCCATCTTGGTGATACCATAGGGTACGTACAAACAGACACAGCCCACAAACCCTCATGGGCCGATGTACAATGAACCCCATGCATATACAATACAGATAAACAACATAAATTGACACACAAGGGTACAGTAAAATCCAGTAGCTGAAGAATGGCAGGCAGTGTGGTATAATGGTTAGGGAACTGGGCTTGTAACGTTAAGGTTGCTGGTTCAATCCCCAGGTGGGACACTGCCGTTGTACCCTTGAGCAAGGTACTTAACCTGAATTGCTTCAGTAAAATATCCAGCTGTGTAAATGGATTGTATGTAAAGAAATGTAAACTGTGTAAGTCGCTCTGGATAAGAGCGTCTGCTAAATGCCAAAAATTTAAATGTAAAATGTGGCCAATGACCACAAACAGAAAGTGGCCCTGAACTCAGACCCAGCCCAGGTCTCCAAGCCATCCATTCCAGGCACCTGAAAGCCTGAACAGAGACTCCCTCTCAACATACAGTATGTAACGTGACATATATATACGACAATGACATACATAATGTCGCCATAGACCTTTTGTTTCTCTTACAGTTCCAGGAGTTTATTCCCTCTGTCATTCCTCTCAAAAACGTTCAAAAATTTTGAAAATTTCACTTGGAAGTTGTAGGGTAAAATGTGAAAATAAAGGTGGTTAAAAGTCTGATTTAATTTTTTTTAAATCATAATATGTTTTTTTCAGGCTGTAAGGCAACAAAAAGGTGACGTTTCTGAGATGGGGTGTAGACTTTGAAGGGGCTCCCTGTGTCCGTCACCTTCTCCCCACTCCTTGGTACCCCACAGTGTACGCTCTCTGTCCTCTCCCACCATTTGCCTGCACTCCTGTCTCCTGGTTCCTCATTCTCCATTCATTACATTACATTACAGGCATTTAGAAGATCTTATCCAGAGCGACTTACAGTTTACATTTCTTTACATACAATCCATTTATACAGCTGGATGTTAACTGAAGCAATTCAGGTTAAGTACCTTGCTCAAGGGTACAACGGCAGTGTCCCACCTGGGGATTGAACCAGCAACCTTAACGTTACAAGCCCAGTTCCCTAACCATTATACCACACTGCCTGCCATTCTTCAGCTACTAGTAGCTACTGGATTGTACTGTACCCCTTGTGTGTCAATTTATGTTGTTTATCTGTATTGTATATGCACGGGGTTCATTGTACATCGGCCCATGAGGGTTTGTGGGCTGTGTCTGTTTGTACGTACCTTCGCACTTTCAACTGCCCTCATTATTGGCAGTTTACAGGGAAGGTATCCATCCATCCATCCATCCATTATCTAAGCCGCTTATTCCTGGTCAGGGTCGCGGGGGGGGGCTGGAGCCTATCCCAGCATGCGTTCCGGGCGAGAGGCAGGAATACACCCTGGACAGGTCGCCAATCCATCGCAGGGCACACACACCATTCACTCACACACTCATACCTACGGGCAATTTAGACTCTCCAATTAGCCTAACGTGCATGTCTTTGGACTGTGGGAGGAAACCGGAGTACCCGGAGGAAACCCACGCGGACACGGGAGAACATGCAAACTCCGCACAGAAAGGCCCCGGCCTGGATTCGAACCCGAGACCTTCTTGCTGTGAGGCGACAGCGCTATCCACTGCACCACCGTGCCGCCTTCAGGGAAGGTATAACCTCCACAAAAAGCTTATAACTAACACATAATATCATCTCTATCATGCTGTTACAAATCTTTTTTTAAATTTAACTTGCTAATTATTATTAGCTTCTATACATGCATCATTTACTGCATCATTTACTTTTAAGTAAAGATTTTCACAAAACCTGTAGCCCTTTCTTTTACATTACTGTTGTTGTGCTGTTTTTTATTTTTACTTGGCAGGTTGTTTTACAGCATGGGAACTGCAACCGAATGAATTTTTCTAAATGGGAAAATAATGGATCACTTGACTTGAGTGAAAACAAACCAGGAACCAGGAAAGCGATGACTTGATATTCAGTTTCTCCATCAAAGGCATGTTAACTCACCACTTTGACAAGATAAACGTTGGCAGTGGGAGCTGGGAGAAGAGAGAGGGGGGGGGGGCGGAGATGAGATGAAGAACCACCCAGAGCATGGGGGGGGGAGAACAGAGAAGAGAGTGCCTACAGCTATGAAAAGGAGAGAGCAGACAGGTGAGCGCATTCTGCGAGCGAGGAGTGTGGTAGAGCTGTCCCTCCAGCACGCTTGAAAATGATGATCCAGAGGAACAGTTCATTACAAATGAACTTTGAGGCAAAGAGCAAACACATGAACAATTTTATTATTTTACTGTCTGCTGTTATGAGCTACAACTTCAAGGTACTAAGCTCAGAGTGGAGCAAGAAGTGTTTCGGCTGTATTTTGGATTATTGGAATATACTCATTCTGATTCACATTTTTTAAATCATTTTTGACGTGCCTTAGAGACCAAGTTAAATTCGCCATGATTTACAAAAAAAAAAGGGTGGATTTTGTCCTTTTTGTAGCTGAAGTAGTTAAAAGAGAAAGAGAAGCTTAAAATATCTGCATCTAGTGTTTAGACAGGAAATAAATCCACGTATGTTTTTGGTTTTAAAATGATAATGTTAGTACTCTTTGGTACCGAAAAATTTCAAATGAGCACAACAATAAAATATTGTAATTGTCATGGCACAATAGAAAATGAAGGAGTCCTTCAAAAGATGAATCACGAATATGGAAATGTTCTCATTTTTAAAACGGATACAAACCTGCAGATGAACAATGAAATGCATTGATCGCACGGATTTCGCCTTAAACCTACCCATCATTCCCACAGGATTCCTGCCTCTTCGCAAGGATTCTCACTCTGTATCTCTGGGTCTCCTGTCCTCAATTTTCTTTTCCGTGTACTACCTCATTTTCAGGTGACTTGCTTTCCTCTGTTATCCGTGGTTATGTGCTTGAACTCTTGGCTGTTTGAAATGCATCAAAACACTTGCTCACTGTTAGTCAGAAATGAGCAATACAACCATACAAAGAAAAGTGACATTCCTTGCAATATATTATATAGTAATATATGCCATTTAGCAGAGGCTTTTATCCAAAGCGACTTACAGTAATAAATGCATACATTTTTTTGGCCCCAATGGGAATCAAACCCACAACCTAACACATTGTCAGTGCCACGCTCTACCTATTGAGCCACAAAGAACCACTTCTTCTTCACACAATAAAAAAGGTTCATAGGCTACACCACCTTTTTATGCCTGCTTGCTTGAAGTAACGATGTAACAACTGTGGTTTCTCTAGATCTTTGCACCTACTTTGCCTTTTCAGTTACCCTTATTAGCTGGGTATTGTTTGCAGAGTGTCAAGTATGAGCTAAGATAAGACCACAGCTAGAGTTGCCCCTTGGAAGATAGCCGAGATGGGATCCAGGGCTGATTATAGGTGTGATGTGCTTGCGGCATCATGGCCGTTACTGGGTGTTCTTGAGTGGGTTTCATTCGCTTGCCAAGGATGGAACAGACCCAGAGAGATTAATATTTTTATAAAAATGGTATTTAATGCACACATACAAGGAAACATCTTAAACACAAAGGTGCACGTTAATCTACAGACTAAAATAAATCATGGCAGAATTTAAACCATTTTTAAAAAAAGCATTAAAATATAAACAATAACAAGATAATTAGGTTACAAATCCTAAAGCTTGTGATTATTCGTCTCGTTTAGCTTATTGCAGAGTAAGCTAAAAATCATGGCTTATAGAGGCACCCAAAACAAGTATCATCTGAAGTGTTCTCCCGACAGGCAACCGCCCCCAGAGCCGAAGATGCTACCGTATTACCATCACTCCCAAGGGACACTTACGTCATTAGGAGCATCTTACCAAATGGAAGCCTTACGGTAAAATGGATCTGCATTGCCTCTCTGTAATGCACTTTATGTGGAGTGGTCTACAACAATGTATTTTATCAAGAAGTAAAATGTGATTGATTGATTGATTGAATATACTCAATGCAAAAAAACAAAAACAAACATGTACTCCTTTTAAATTCTCAGATATTATGCCATACAAAATGTAACAATGTTCCATTTTAGTTTCGTCATTTGAATCAATATGAGAATTGTCGCTTTTCCCTCATTGGCCACACAAGAAGCGTATCAGGGGCCAAAGACGAAGCGGGTGAACGAAGAACCATGTGCCCCTGGTGGACTGCCCCTGACCGGTCTTTTTCTCCCCCAGTACTCGTCATTTAATTTCTGTACGTTCTGTGACATTTGCCCCTTTGAAGATAGCCGGAGAAATAGGATCCACAGCTGATATAATAGGAAACTCTGCCTCATTTTCAAAAAAAGGGGGGTGGAGGGTTATTTCGTTGCCAGGGACGATGGTAAACGGCAGCAGCAGAGCCCTCTCTCCGGACCTCTCAGAAGCCATCCTCGCAAATGTCCGAGGCTGCGCGCCGCGTCGCCTGCGGCTACAGTTTTAGCGAAGGTAGGGCGTCCCCCCTCCGCACGGGAGCACTCCGCCCTGCTGGCGGAGTTCCGTATTGCGGTTGTGGAGCGACTACAGAAAACGTCCGGCCGCTGGCTCCTTCCTGAGCGGGTCGGCGTGCGCGTCGGCAGTCAAGGCAGGCGTGGTGTGCGGGTACTCACTGGTAGTCAGCTGGGGGGGGAAAGGCGGTAGCGGGGGGGTACCTCTGCTGTTAAGACCTCAGTGTGGCTTCTGAAAAATAAGTGGAGGGAAAACACAGGGGGGAAAAAAAACAGTGCTTTGAACAGATGCAATTCAGGCTGAATTATCCACATTCAACTTACTATAGTAAGGATGTAGAAGGGATCTTGAACATGATTTAATGTTCTTGGGGAAAAGGCTAATGTACACTTGATGTGAAACCTCTGGGAATACGTTTGGTCAAAACCACATCAAGTGCATTCAAATGAAAATATTATTGTTTTGCAGCTCGTACACAGAGTGTGCCCTCGTGCATGAAGATGGTACTTCCCATCACAGGTAGTCTGGGGCTTTTCTTTAAATGACACAACTGGATTATCAGTAACTATGTCGTTGTTTAAGGCAGTTTTTTTCCCCACTCGAAATACTTGAAAGATTCTGAGCAGCGGGGACACGAATCTTGCAACCAGTACCGTTAACAACAAAAACATTCCTTAAAAGACATACCTTGTCACGATGACTCCTCTGATGGACTCTTAATTCCTCCGGATCTTTGAACATCTTTTGGCAAAACGGGCAAACTGACTCTGTGACGGCTCTCCAGAAGGACTGTTCGGAAACCGGCGAGTCTCCGAGCTCTGATCGGACCCGCGGCTGCACCTGCTCTGGCTCCAGGTCCAAAAACATTCTGCTATCATGGGGCGGCCTTCTCTTACTCGCCTTCGGTGGCGCCGTCACCCTGTCGGGGGCCAGGAAGTCGGGTCTAAAAGACCTTTGCGACTCACGGTCCTTATTGGTAGCCTCCCCACACGGCTGCCCTCTGCCCGAGCCGGTTCGTGGTTCGGCTTCGGGCCGGCCACCGACGCACCCCGACTTCTGAGGCCGACAGGAAGTCGCGTCTGAGACGGCCCCCTTCTGGACGGGAGCGGGACTGGGCCCGGGGAGGACGGCGTCTCTGTCCCGCTTGTGCTCTGGCGCCCGGCTGCCTCGCTGGCTGGCCTGCTCCTTGTTTGCGCCAGACGGGCGGAGCCAGGGACCCTGTTCCCGCTCCGCCCGCCCACTGACCGGGCCAGCCCCGAACTCCAGCTCTCCAGGGGCGGCACGGAGAGCTGCTTGATGCAGTGGTGCAGGGACGGGTAATCCACGTACTTGAACTTTGGGACCCTCTCTGTGGGGTTTCTGGAAGCTATGCTGGGGGGCCTTCCGGCAGGGCACCCTGCCAGCCAGCTTTCCAGGGGCGGTATGGCCAGCTGCCGGATGCACTGGTGCAAGGAGGGGAAGTCCACGTACTGGAATTTGGGCACTTTGCAAGGCACGTCGGAGAGGTCCTCTTTTTTTACTATGACGGGCGTCGGCTCCACGGACTCGACCTCTTCCTCCTTGATACGCTGGGTTTCCGTGTCCAGGGCGGCTTTGACGGGCGAGGGTTCGAGTTTTGACTCCTCGGCTCCTGTCACGGGGAGACGCCTCCAGCCGTCCATCGCAGCACCTCCACACCGAGGCTCGCTCCTGCAAACGGACAAGACAGGGCTTTATTGACGCTCACGATTTCCCTGCTAATTGTTTTTGCCAGGGTTCGTGTTTGTCCTCTGCTTAAGAAAACCTGTGGGACAGACAGGAGGCTGCCATTTAGCCATACATTTTACTTCTCGGTCAGTGAAACTGTTGATCAAATTGAAGTACTAAGGCAATTGATTAAGATGCAAAATGTAAATGTGGTATTCGTTTTTGACATTCACTGTGTCTTATCGTAATAACTCTTTGGCGCTTCAGGGGAGTGGACGTTGGTGCATTGAGAATCGAGAGCTGGTTGATGGGGGGAAATGGGAAGGGAGGTATAGGAGGGCAACCACAGGACCCAATAAATAATATTTCTACAACTGATTTGTTAATACATCAAATGTAGTATGCTGAAATAAAGCTGTCATTCAAAGTGGGGGTGGGTGATGGGATTTTTTGGTTGTTGTTAAACGTGGTGCTCCAGACGAATCAAACCCTGAAACAAATGTCTGTTCATCACAACATTTTGTATTGTACAATCTCTGATTGTGTTCTGTGCCATTTCTGTGTAGACCCCCCAGAGCAGAAAGAGGGAGGGTGCATTCTGGTCAAAGAACAAAAAGAACTGTACTGACACTTGAGCTGATTGGTATTTCCGTGGCAACAGTAGCGTAAAGACTGGGATGACCATACGAATAAATGACTTGGAGTGATGCCCTCCAAGAGAGAGAAAAAGTACTCAACTGGTGTTGCATAGCTGGGTGGGCTTGCTTCAAGATCAATAATAGCAGACCAATAATGATGGGAAACTAAGACCAGTTTGAGATACTGTCTGCTCCTACAACCCCCTCCGTGTCAGAGATATAAATAGCTCTGCAGGTAAGAAGTGAGGAGGAAAGTAGGTCAGAGCTTGACTGTTCGCACAGCCAGGGGCCCACACAGCTAAATATCTGTCAAACAGCACAATCTACTGGCCTTGTTACATACAATCAGGTTTAACCAAGACAGCCTTAAAAAAAAAACCACAAACAAAAACTATTCAAACTTTCAACAGAAATGGATTTAAACGTACATGGAGGACTCACTCATATTCCAAATACGCTCGTAGATAAATGTGAAGCCTTGAGGGAAACAAATAACATGCACTTTAGCTACTCATTAATGTTTGAACGTTCAAAATGAACATAAAATACTTTTTTGTTTTAAATGACAGATGAGACTAGGCAAGGAAGACAGACATACACCTAAAACACTTTACCCCAATTTCGCTATTTACTGCTCAACTGGAGTAAAGTTTCGTGTTTGAACATTATAACACCAGCACAGCCGTGGATATTAAATCAGTACTATTAATGTTTGCCATTATTAAAGCTAATTTATTATTACCCTGGTTTTCGTGTTCTTATTAAACAACCAGTTCCTGTTTCTGTTAAGAAATTGTACTGTGAACATACAAAAAATTGCGAAGAAAAAAGCCGTACACATGAATTAAGTAGCTCAATACTAGCTAGTGAATAAAAAAATAAAAACATATATATATATACATTATATTAATCTATACATCCCTGACACAGTAAGCGAAGCTTGCCCTGGAACCGTGCCGAGATAGTGTTCCACATTTGCTCGCTGTGTTGTTGTACAGAGGAATTGGGTCACGCACGATGGCCTACATTTCTAGGGTTTGTTGTCTTGGTTTTTCCCTCACCACCACATATATCTGGGCTAGCCCCGCCCCGCCCTCTCTGCATTACTCGGGCAATTGTAACTGGTCCACTGCTTCTACCGCTGTGCACTAGTAGGCTACATATCCATAGCACAAGTTAACGGAAAGAAGTGTTCTGAGTTAAAAGTAACACATTATTTTAAAATCCAGTGCTTCGTGCGGCGTTCCGTTTCCCGCTCGTAACATATCGAATTAGTCATGTCAGTGAATTACCAAACAGAATACGGATTGTATTCTATCAGAAAAACGACCTGACTGCTTAAATGGCTAGCAATCATTTGTTATGAATTGTTAGACAATTTTTTAAATTCCTACCACAGGCAATAGCTGTCTGTCTAGGTAACAACAGTAACAGCGAGCGAATATGGCAACATGAAAATTAATATCGATTTACGAGCCAATAAGGTTAATTAAACTACACATATATGACTGTATAAAACATCTGACATTACATGCTCCTGAGGTTTTTCTCAATTATAATTGTCATTTTATATTTTTGCTGGTTTACCTTTATGTTATCGTGGTTCCTGGAACTCTGTGGACTGCGCAATAACTCCTCTCCCCGCTGGTGCCGTGGTCTGCATGCTTTGCAATTAAATTTAAGATAGAAGGCTAGACAGCCCGATGTGAATCCAGCTAGCTACACGTTTCGTTTTCACAGGAAAACAACAGATATGTGTGCTCATCTGGTTGGTGAGGAAAACGCAGAATTTCGGTATGAATCAGTGGGGTTCCAGAACGTAATAGCCTAAATGTATTCTGAAATTGTGTCAGCAGCACTTCCTTGGGAGAAGTGACACTCTATACTGTTTATGTTTTCGGTCGTGAAGCCACCGATTGAACTCTAAACGAATAGAGCAGCAGCTAATCCTAGTCTTCGGACGTTTCGACATGACGCCCACGCACCCTCCCCGTGTCACACTCCTGTCCAATCCGAGAAGCAAAAAGAGTAAATAGGCGGGGTCCTCATGTCCTACTTCTAGTCCAATTACAATGCAGTGCTCAACGAGTGACAAGAGTAAAGCCTCTTAAGTGAGTGAAAAAAGTAAGATGCCAATCCGATGTCCTCAACAATTATATACTGTTAGTACAGTACCTTACATAATATCAAACGATTCATATGACATGAATGTTCAGACTCAAGATAAAATACACTGTTTTACCTGAGATTCAATCTCTCCATGTTCTGATCACGTATGCCTTCCCGACCACAGCGCCAAAGAACTGAATAGGCGAGATTAACATCAGAGTAGGCGGCTGAAAAATCGAATTAATATGAATGATAATGAACATGAAATCATTCAAATACTCACTTGTTACTACTTTAGCATTCACTGAAACATCTCTACTTTTACTGTGTTCTATAGCAATTCCAGTCATAAAACTACATCGAGACTGTAAAATTACATTACATTACAGGCATTTGGCAGACGCTCTTATCCAGAGCGACTTACAACAAAGTGTTAACGGTAGTCAAGAACAGTTTAGCTAAAACCTAACAAAGAAAGCAAAGGCGAAGGTGGGTTTTTGGAAACACCTTCCATCCAATTTTTCATTTTTATGGAGTGAAATTATAACTCTTAACAATTGCTGTTCAGTGGTTATCAAGTGGTGCATCCAGCTAAAGCACTCATTCTCAACGCAGTGATGTGCACAATGGCCCCGAGTCAAATCCTCCCTGCGCCAGTAGCGTGGGCCACCAGCACAGCAGTTCAGTTGGCCTTAACATCACCTAGGGCAGGGGTCGGCAACCCGTAACACTCAAAGAGCCATTTGGACACGGTTTCCACGGAAAAGAAAACACTGGGACACTGGGACTACTTGGCAGTCTAACAAACAAAGAACAGTACTGAAAACAAAGACTAGTGAGAGACTAGGAATGATGTACACAATAATCTGTCACTTTAGCAATTTGAGAATAGGTCACAAACCTTTAGCAAGCTACCACTGGACGGAACAGAATTCAGAGGTGTGATACATAGGGCTGCGTAGTCACATAACTTTCGAGCTAGCAAGGAACTAACCATTTTTCTTCAAACAAACAAGCTGGATAACTCATATTAGCTAGGGTACCAAGCTAGTCAAATGGCCTTCACTCAAACAAGATGGTATATTTATATATTTTAATATATATTTTTTAAGTGTTCTGGTGTTTTTTTTTAAAGCATTTTAGGCTTAATGTTTTATGTCTGTGTTTTTAATGTTTTATGTTGTCATTTTTTAACAAGGCTCTACATGAATTGCCCATCAGGGACAATAAAGGTTTATTGAACAATGATTTGCCTATCAATTGATGTTGTATCCAACACCTGAGGAGGACGTCAGTGTAGGACTCTACCCATAGAGGGCACTGTTTACCTTTTTCAATAATTATCTGCTTAAGGCATGAATGTCTGTTCAGGTTTGTGATGCATTAAGCTAGACATGGATGCATTCAGATGGGTTCAAGTTCTGACAAAAACTGATCAGGACACTTGTCACCCCCTACACCATACTGGCGTATCCAAGTTTGTCCTGGACTTTCAGAACACCGCTGCAGACCCAGCACACTACACTTCACCTTTGGGATAGTAGTCTACTTCAGCATTCCTCAAATCATACTGATAACATTTACATTTAGCAGACACTCTTATCCAGAGCGACTTACAAGAATGTACATAAATGCATGGTAGGAACAATCATAGTTCGCGCAACCATGTAACTGTATGCTACCACCGAAGTGATGGAGCAGGGTGAGACATGGCGGCTAATAAATAGTTTGGTACTATTTTTTTCAAGAGGCCTTACATTGAGACCACGGTGACAGAATGTAGCCTACAATAGGAACGCGCTTGCAGTTTTAACAGCAATTCGTGTTTAATTGGAAAAACTTATCTCCAATATCTCCTGACGTGCTTCACCTGCCGGTTCCTCTCCAGATTTCGCTGGTGAATAGGTTCCGTGTCTTCCCCGCTCTTTAAAAAAAGTAGAGTAAGTATTCTCCACCATGCTTGTACAATCTACTGAAAATGTCAGCAGGAGCCTTTGTCAATACCAATCAAATCCAGCTCAATTGAAAACGTTGCAATGTGAAACTGATATAATTCTGGCCTGAACGCTGTATCCGAACACTTTAGCAAGTGCATTCAAACGAAATTATGTTCGAACGAATGTTCCAGGACTGAATTAAACGAACCTCAATTTTTTAAAAATTAATAGGCTAAATTGATTTGAAACTGCATCTAGATAAAAATGCAAAGTGAACTTATTGTGAAATATACAATTATTGATAGTATTTACACCTCAGCCGCCTACATTTTAATTAGAACATAAATGGTCATCATTCTTTAACTTCAATGATAAACTTCAATGTTAAAACAGCATGGCTCGAACTCAATAAAGCGATTCACAAGTGAGAGCCAGGAAAATATTTCTCCAGAAAAAAGCTATACTGAACCCCCCCAGAGCCAAAGGTGGATGCTCCAAATAGTTATTACATGGGAGCTAATATAACTTGAATATAGCTAATGTAATCATGGAAAAATATGGTAACTTTATTTGTATAAAATATGCTACATGCTGTTAACATATGTAGCTAACTGGTGTTACATAATTCTGTCATTCGTGGGGAAAAAACGGATTGTGCGATATTTCTATCTACAAATAATGTTAGCCACAATAAGTCTTAGCGGACAGTAGCGGGAGGCAAGTATCTCTATATTGTTTGGACATTTCAATGAATGACCTTCACCATATTGGTGTTTTCATATTCTGGCAAAAAACGTAAGCGTACGATTTAAATTGAGTGCGGTCCAAAGTCGGTCGGTCGTCGAGTGACACCGATCGTTTCCGAAGTTCAGCTACCTACAACGGATACACTCTCCTCCCCTCACACTCCTCTTACGGCGGCCATGTTCCCAGGCGCTTGTTCCGGTACCTCGATGGCTAGCTAGCAAGCAAGATTCAGAACAGCAGTGTCAGCTTTCGGGCGCTGCAGCAACTATCATCCACCTCCAAAGATTAGCCGATCCTCAACACATTCACCCAGCGAGGGGCCAGAGAATGGAACCAACAACTTGACCATCATTCAGGACTCGACCATTTCAGAAACATTGGCGTTAACCCCAATCACAGCTTCTTCCTCCTCATCATTGCTGCAACATATCAACGACCTTTTCCGATTTAGCTAACGTTAGCTAGCCGGGAAAGCAGGGCGACTTTTCTTTTAAGATTTTTGCTTGGGGTATTCACGCATCTTCTTGGACTGTTTTCGGAAGTTGCGGACTGCACAATTGTTATACCCCAGTGGATTATTGGCTTTTGAAATGCACATAAGTGTCCAAATGTGGGTTATGGTGGGCAACGTAGCTAACTATAGCTTGTGCTAGCTTTGTTTTGTTATTCCTTCGGCGATGGTCGGTCAAGTTCCACAAGGGCTGGCCTAAAGTCTGAATCCCCAGGCTCGAGTTGAAGACTTTTACCGGGGAACACGCTCCGCATTAGCATATGCTCATTTCTGACAGTACCTAGGCAAGTAGTGCTAGCTAACTAGCCAAGTTAGCGATATTATTTTGCTCTGGGCACGGAACTCTCTTTCGTCTTCCTCTCTAGAGGGACAACTAACGTTCGCTAACTGAGCGGCTCAGATGTAAACCAAATGACATTGTTTTTCCCCCAAGTTCCCTCGGTGCGATCTATTAATTAGCTAACGTTAGCTAGGCTACGTATTTTGTACAAGATATGACTCTTTTTACTGACGGTTGAAAAAAAAACTTCAGCTAGCTAGCTGGCTACTAGCTGGCTACCTCCCTCACCACGGACACGGACGGCTACCATCCAAGCGACTAATGAGGATTTTCAACTTGTTGATCACGTTATAGCTAAGCTAGCTAGCTTGCAACTTTTTCCCCCATACTGACATTGAAGACAAATGTTCGTCAGATTCTGAAATTCAATTTCGTGACCCCCCTGCCCCCCTCCCTTTTGAGAATTTCTTAAAATGTCAGCGCGGACGCCATTGTTAACAGTCATTGAACATTCGTCAGACCAGGTAAGACGAGCTGATGGCACGGATATGAACTGAAAGTGTCTTTGCTACTTTGTTACAGCTGGCCACGAAGTAGCCCACTTGCTACTTTGCCATGTTGCGAACTAACGTTAGCTACAGTTGCCTAACGCCGCCAGCTTACCAAGTTACGTTAGCTAGCGCTTGCTGTGAACTTGGAACAGCTTTTCAGAAATTATTTGCAGCTTAAAATTAATATAGCGCTACTGGTTAACGTTAACTCCTTATATGTGGTCTGGCTAACATTTTTTTAATTTGACTTAGTTACTAGCCAGCCAACCATCTAAATTCTAGCGCTAAGTAGAATGTAGCTGGCTAATGTGCCACTGAAAAATGGCACGTTAACGTCAGTTGGCAAGTTAGCGCGTTGAGAGACCAGACTTTAAAAAAATGTTTTACTTGTGTTTGGTCGATAGCTGCTACCTACTGTCCTCTCTGCTATCTTTCTTACTGACTTTCTCCCAGACAAACTTTTACCTACTACCTACTTAGCGCTACCTAACGTTACCCGTGTTTTCTTAGTTAGACTAGACTAACTTGATATATGCAGTTCACATGTTAAGTGACCTTAACGTTCGTGTACGCCGGTATCTGCATGATTTCACTCTGTGTTATCAGAAACGTGAATTTGTGTCTACTAGCTGTGATTCTAAACGCACGTTAACTAACTTTACTTACTTACATTTAATACTACATTTATTTTGAATGAATATTACATTGATTTCTGTTTCACCAGCCAAAATGTAACGTGCCAGTTGTGTTATAGGTTGCCACGTTGGCTAGTGACTTGGTTGTCCGTAGTTAAGTGAGCATTACGGTTTCACCCTCTCCTTTTTGGGTGGGTACTGCAAGGTCGTCATTGTACATCATTAAACGAACTGGTTTCGTTCAAATTGGCCCAATCTCGGAGACTAGAGCTGTCTTGTGGCATCGCACAAATTACATTGTTTAGGCCTAATAGTTAGCTAACATTATCTACACTCAGAACAGATGGCTTACATTAAAGATCCAGCCTACTACAAACCGCCAGATAAGTTATGCGAAGAGAGACACACTGACTATACTGTAACTTTTAAAAAAAGTTACATCATAGACTCAAGAGTGTAGCCAGAGTCTCGGTCCCGGAGTATTGTTGTGGAAATAGTGTACGCCATCAGCTTGCTGCAACGAAGGGTTCACGCATGTGTAACCTTCAGCATTAGATTGGAAATGCAGGTTTCAGATCTTTGAGAAGTTCAAAGTAGGTAGTTCTGCGTGCCGAAAAGGTTTATTCAGTTTACCACTCTCCCCCTCATTGCCAGATGTGTCAACATCGCTGGCCACTTCCATGGTACTTCCATGTTTTCCATGGTCTATGGTACAGTTTTTTTTAAATGGCTCTAAGCTGCCAGTGTAGTTTGCATTGTACAGAGGCGTTAACAGCTGGCATTCTAGTCTTGTGGCACAGGCAGGCTATCTTTGCATTTTTGATGTTTTCCATTGTTTACACGTTCAACATACTGTCCTTTGAGTAGTGAGGTGCATCTTGGTCCTTAGAGGTTCACATGAGTTCAAATGTAGTCCACTGCTAGAACCTCAACACAGAATTGTACCTGGGTCTGCCAGGAAACAAGCAACATAAGCTCTCACGTTTTATTTTCAAAATAAAAGCAGTAGAGAACTTTAAGATTAAAGCCATTGCTTAGCGGCAAAGCGGAGAACTTTGTCACCATTCAGTCACAGATGCTAGCAGTTTGTGATGTGAGCAATCTAGATGGCTGCCAACATCTAGGACAAGTGTTATTGGCATGGCGACCATGGTGTTCATTCTGTGTCGCTGAAGAAAGTTGTCTACGGTCACCTTAACATGACAGATCCACGGTCCCCATGTTGTCCACCACCTAACTAGCCAGATGTAAAGCACAGTGTTCCATGTTAATGCTTCATTTTGGCTTCAAGTATCTACGATCGTCATTGGACAAGTTTATTGTTATAAAAAGCCCAAAATATAATGCACCTCCTTTTTCGAATTTTAGGTGGTCAATAGAAAATCAAAAAATCAGTTTATCAGAAAACGGACGTGAATGTCTCACAGGACTAAGCACACTGTTGGGTACGAGATCATTCTGAGTACCTGCGGCCTGCCAAGCAGGGCCGATATTCGTGATGCACCACGGCCCCAGTGTTGCTTTTAAAAAACAACCCTTTTTCCAGCTCACAGGGACCTTGCAGCAATCAGGCAATATGCCAAAGCGTGGCTTAGCATATAGGGGTCTCTTTCTCAGGAATTTGAAACTCGGCTTTCTCTGCGCACTTGTGTACTTTATGGCCCCAACAACTGCCGACACTAATCCTTACCCGGAGCATTCATTGAAAAAGGAGCTGAGACTGATCTGGGGCGGGATCTGTGCAAAGTTTCCGTTGTGCTGCGGGGCGGTAGGGTAGGGTAGGGGAGGGGAGGGGCTGTCTGTGGAGGTGCTGTGACTGCTTGCCTCCCCTGTGCAGAGAGCTCGGTGCTACTCAGGGCTCCGACAGGTACTGCTTTCTGCGCAAGCTGTCTCTCTCTCTCCTCTCATTCTCTTTCTCTCTCTCTTTCTGTCTCTCTCTCTCTCTTTCTCTCTCTCTCTCTCTTAAAAACCAGCCTTTCCAGACAAGCCGGGTGTGGGACCATCTAAGAGGGGAGTGCCAGTGCTCTCCATTTTGTTGGGGTTTACATCACAAGTGTTTGTGTGCGTGCGTGCGCGTGTGTGTGTCGAGAGAGAGGGAGAGGGAGAGCGAGAGAGAGGCTGACTGTGGTGACATATGTTTGTGTTTCTGGTGTCATCTTTGTGATGACGTGCGTGGAAGTGTTTTCATGCCCGTCTTTGTCAGCCAGCCTAAGCTCCATTACCTACGTTTTTGGTCATTCAGACTTTAGGCATGATTGCTTGGTCTGCATGTCTTGGATTTAGTCTTTCTCTGTTCCGTCCTTGTAAGTTTTATTTCACTTTTGTATGTTTTTTCACTCTCTCCACCTGCCCCTCTCTCATACACACTTGGTTATAAATAGCTGATGAGGGACGAGAGAGGGGAGGATGGTCTCTTTAGAAGCTGGTGTTGACACCCCTACTCGGTGCTCTCTTTGAAATGCAGATTTTTCCCCCTCGTCTCAAACTGACCATCGGTTCTCCCTCTGTGTGCCTCATTCTAGCCTTTGAAAGTTATTTCTTTCTGATGTTTCATCTAAAAAGAAACGTTCCACACAAATGAAAGGACTGAGCTGCATGCATGCTCATTTCTCCACCTAGATCCCTGTTCTTTCTCAACCTGGATGAGTGCAATGCAAGTGTGTGTGTGTGTGTCCCTGTCCGTCCATTTGTCTCTCTCTCTCTCTTTCTCTCTCTCTCTCTCTCTGTGTGTGTGTGTGTGTGTGTGTGTGTGTGTGTGTGTGTCTCTGTCTGTCTGTGTGTCTGGTGTGTGTGTGTGTCTCTGTGTGTCTGGTGTATGTGTGTTTGCGTTTGCGGGGGTTGTTTTTTTGCATCTGAGCTCAAATTCAACACGGCAGTTTGAAAAAGGAGGCGACAAAGGGGCGAGAACAACGGCAAACTACTTTTGAAGTTGACCTAAGCTGGACAGCATGTTTTGTTCACTTCTCTGCACTCAAAGGGTAAAAGCTGCTCCCTGCAGTCTCAGGAGCCCGCCAGATTTCCCCCAGTGTAACTTGGATCGGCCGGCAGTCGACTCGGAACACAAATGATCCGCGTCGCGACATCTGAGAACTTTCACGTTCTTTGAATCGTGCGACTCAAGTTTGATCTTTTCATTGAGCATGGTGCATAGTACACAAACTTATGACAATAATTCTGAGCGAGTTACGGGGATTTGTAGGTCTGTGCTTGATGACCAGGGATTGGGGATTGTTCTTGCATATAGTTTTTTCAGTTTGAACTCTCCCCCCCCGTTCTGTCTCAGCCTTCACCTTTCATCGAAGTGCAAAGCAACGCTGTCGTCAGCTTGTTACGTAGTCCGTATGAGCTTGAGAAAAAATGTGAGGGAGAGAGAGGGGTTTTCTGGGGCAGGGAGTGAAGCGAGATTGAGGATAGGGGGGAAAAGAAGGGGGAGGGGGGAAGAGTTCAGCTGGTGTCTATTTGTGTCCTGGCTGTCTCTCCCTTCACTGGAAATAGACATGGTGTGATATTTATAATCCTGATAAATGACCTTCTACCTCGCCCGCACCCCGTTTATCGGTGCCCCCATCGGTGCTTCCCTCTGTTTACCTTGCTGTCTGCATTTTTCACAACCGTCTCCTCCCATGACTGCGTCTGAATGCTTATTGGCGAAGCGATGTAAGCGATCGTGCCAAGTTGTATTGATAGACGTGGTATCCATGCTACCTTCGGTGAGCGGGCGCCACCGGCGGCTTGTGGAAATGGGCTATTCAAGCGCAGCGCTGAAAACAATCTGCTTAGACCCAACCCCGCCAACAGGGCAGTAAAGAGTGAACAGATTTGCGGTTTACAGCTCGCATATGTGGCCCGTCGTGAGCAAACCGCGACTCTGCCTGCCACAGGGGTGTCAGGGTTCAGTCTCACTGTGGGATGGTTTGTATAGCTGGAGGTTGTTTGTGTGTGTGTGTGTGTGTGTGTGTGTGTGTGTGTGCGTGCGTGCGTGTGTGTGTGTGTGTGCGTGGGCAAGGGTGTGTTTGTTATACTCCTCTGCTTGAACAATGTCTCTTTGTGAATGCGTGCGCCTGTGCATGCGTACGTTTGCGCGCGGGCAGTGATGTCACGCCTACGGTCCTTCGGAGCGGCCGGCGATCGAGAGGCAGGGCAGCTTGGAGCCACAGGTCTCCGTGGCAACACCGGCGAGGCGACCGGGCGACGCTCGCTCTCCCTCCCTCTCCGTCACCGCCGCCCGTGCGTTCCCACACTGTCGCTCGCTCGGAAAAACAGGAATAACTTGACAATAGCGGATTGTCAAGGTAACACCTGTCGGTTGGTCGGTGTCATTATGACGGGGATCGCCGTCAGGCTCGCGAACCGGCGCAACCTCGCGACTGTGGCAAGTGTTCCTCTTCCTCGGTCTACGAAGGGCGTCCGGTGGGGGAGGGAAACGTCCGCGTCGACAGCGGTGAGAGACCCATTCCGGCTCAAGCGCTCGCTCGTCTTGGAGGGAGAAAAAATGGCAACGCAATTGGTACATAAGCAATGGAACATGCTTCTCCCCCCCTCCATGGCCATGGCAACGCTAGCTAATTGTCTCCATTCACGGAGACGGCGTTAAGCCAGGCAGGTGGAGGTGAATTGGAGAGCGGAGCAGGTGGAGGACTTGGTGTATAGAAGGAAGAGTGGAGGAATGTGTGGTCTGTGTGCAGGGGTGACTGGGGGGGGTGGGGGGGGGCAAGGGCGGTGAGGAAACAACTGAGATGTCAGGCAGGGGGAAGGGAGAAATAAGCTGTGAAACGGGTAGAGCCAGTTAATCTGCAGCCTTCAGTTAGTGCTGTGTCAGTCAGAGCGTGTTTTTAAATGGCTGTTTGTTCCTTTTATTAAAGCGCGAGCGCGCGGCGTGACGCGGCGGGCGGTAGCCGTCGGCAAAGTTGCCCGTCCAGTTTGAGCCGGCGTACCCCCACCCCTGCGCGCCCAATCGATCGACGTTTAGTTCGAGCCAACGCACTTCCTGGGAGGGGAGAGCCGTCAGGGTCGCCGCCGTGCGCGAGGAAACGCAACACCTTTACTCACCTGGCTAATGTTTGTTGGAAGTCTGGTTTGGAGCAGAATCGGGGCGTGGCGGACAGAGTCGGTGCACGGCACAGATTCGCTTATCTGTTACGTAAGCGCAGCCCGCTCCCTGGTTCTCTCTCTCTCTCTCTCTCTCTCTCTCTCTCTCTCTGTCTCTCTCTCTCTCTGAAATGGGCACAGCGAGGGCCCTTTCCCATGTTCCCCCGCGCCGGAGCAGAGCGGAGCGGGAGGGCGCCCCGCCGTCGGTGGGCCAAGACCGGGAGCCGAAACCTGCGGTGGAACTCGCCTCGGACCGCACGCAGGCCCACCATCCCCCAGCGGGCTAAAGCAGGCCCTGTTTTACAGCGTTTGGAAATAGAACTCGTGAAAGCTTTCTATCCGGCATGCCCCCGCGAAGGAGATAAACACCCCAACAAAACGACCCGTAAATACAGCGGGGCGGGGCAGGGGCAGGGGCAGGACAGCAGTTTTTCATTCTCTATTTAGAAGTCTAAATATTACAGAGGCAAGGTCCCTCAAAGGCATCGCGTGGCAGTAAACAACTTCAGGCCGCCGGGATGCCTCTGGGATCGGCAGCGCTCGTAAGCGGGGGAAGGTCCCGCGGCCTGCTCTGACGGCGATCGAGGCGCGCGGCGTTTGCGGAGAGTTCGAGGCCTCCGATAGCGTAGCGGTCTAATGCACCCGTGTTGGCTGCTGCTTTATGAGCATGGTCGTGCGTTGCATTCTCCTCCATTGGCAAGGTCGTCATGACGAATGGGTTTATTGGGTATAGATTGAGATTGGCATTAGTGTGAACATTTCCCCTCTCTGTCTCTCTCTGTCTCTCTCTGTCTCTGTCTCGCTCTGTCTCTCTCTGTCTCGCTCTGTCTCTCTCTGTCTCTCTCTTAGTGGAGAGTATCTCGACCTCGAGCAGAAGACGTGCTGCCTTTCGGAAAGAGCGTCTCTCCCGCTCACCTACATATGCCATTTAGCGGACGCTTTTATCCAAAGCGACCGGCGGTAGTGAATGCGTACATCTTTCGGTACATGCGGTCCCAGCGGGATGCGAACCCACGACTTAAGCGTCGTCAGCGCCGTGCTCTACCTACTCAGCTACTGGGCCACACCTGTGTTCTCTTGCTATTTCAAGGTGAAGCCTGTGTGCTCGTTTTGGGCCCCTTCATAATTTTAAGGACGGGCTTATTAAAGGTTTCTCCACTCGCAGGTAGTGCGTGTGTCAGAACCACACCCGTGAACCTTGGCTGAGAGGATACTGATAATATTCAATCTTATTACCAGCCTCTGCATATACACTCTCCTCTCATATCTGCATCTCTCTCTGTCTCTCCTCATATCCGCATCTCTCTCTCTCTCTCTCTCTCTCTCTCTCTAATTACATGTTCTGCTCTCCACGCAAGCAATGTACCATGACAGTGAGCACACCGCTCTTTCAAACAGCGGCTCTTTCTCTAAAAATATTTGAGAAAATGTTTAAAAAATATATATATATTTCTTCCTCTATTTTCAACGGGGGCAAGTTGTATTTCTCTCTCTCTCTCCGTCTCTCCCCCTCTCTCCTCTCATATCTGCATCTCTCTCTCTCTGTCTCCTCTCATATCTGCATCTCTCTCTCTCTCTCTCTCTCTCTCTCTCTCTCTCTCTCTCTCTCTCTCTCTCTCTCTCTCTCTCTCTCTCTCTCTCTCTCTCTCTCTCTCTCTCTCTCTCTCTCTCTCTCTCTCTCTCCCTCCCTCCCTCCCCCTCCTCCCTCCTCTCGTATGTCGTATCTGCATCTCTCTCTCTAAAAATATTTGAGAAAATGTAAAAAAAGAAAAAGAAAGGAAAAAAAGAAAAGAAAAAGGAAGTTTATCTTCCTCTATTTTCAACGGGAGCCCAGTTGTTTGGTGACAAGATGGCAAGTTTGATGGCAAAACAAACAGAATGCTTTCCACTGTGCTGCCATTCCATGGGAGAAGTCCCATTCATGTTTCTTCAAGTGAGTCAGTTCTGCAGTCCAAATTTAGGTTGCGACGCATCTCATTTCTAGCTTTGTCAATTCTGTATTATTTTGATAGTGGAGAAAAGCACTTTCAAGGGTGTTATTTATGTGCATTATTTCTTTATTTTTGGCCATGGCAACTAACCGCTTCCATTTTTTAAGTTTTTAAAAAGAATTTCTGATTTTATCACATTTTCTCCCAATTTAGTAGCCAATTACATCCTCTATTTTTGATGAGTTCACTGTGACCTGCAGTGACAAAGGCTATCGTCTCCTCCGAGACGGCACTCGCTATGCTGTCAACCGTAACTAGTATTCCAGAGCTCCTATACGCAGCGAACTTCCTGTCAGCTTCGTCACACCCGTCAGCGTGTTTTGTGTACCGTTGAACCTCAGCGTTACGGACTGATCGGTCAACTGAAAAATTCGTGTATTCTGCTTAAATTAACCATATTTTGACATCCACTTTAACAAATTTGTCTGAAGTTTTAGACGCCAAAAAACCCCCCTCAATCTCAATCGGACTTACGGTCCACGGGAAGGTAGTTTTCAGTGTCTTTACAAACAATATAAAATGACGGACTTTGTAGGCCCTTTTGCTACGTGTGGCCCTTGTGACGAGAGGAAGCTTTACAGCCGTGCATCAAACAGATCAGTGCTTTCAAAGTTTCACAATTTCAGTCTTCGCTGTAGCTGCACATTTTAGCCCAACTGGTGTCACAATGACATGGCTTGCACTTACAACGCTTCTCTGTAAACAAGCACATGAATGCGCAGGTGAATGCGCGGGCCTTGCTGGATTCTTCGTTAGGTGAATGCGTGGGCCTTGCTGGATTCTTCGTTAGGTGAATGCGTGGGCCTTGCTGGATTCTTCGTTAGGTGAATGCGCGGGCCTTGCTCGATTCTTCGTTAGGTGAATGCGTGGGCCTTGCTGGATTCTTCGTTAGGTGAATGCGTAGGCCTTGCTGGATGCCTCTCCTGGCAGGGTGGGTGGTGCAGCTTGGACAGTGGTGAGGGAGGCACTAGTTTCAGCCTTAGTCAGCCCTAAACTAATTCGGTATGTGCACTGTGTGCGGGCTGTATGTGCTTAAAATGTGTTTATTTTATTTATTTAAAAAAATTCCCCATCGACAGTGCATTGAAATACTATGTTTGTGTCAGTGTTGTGCATATAATCACCTACAGTTAGTTAATAACTAGGCTTTGCTGAAGGAGTAAGTTAGGCTCCCGATGAAGAAGAAAAAAACCGAATTCAGTTGTGCGTGTCATCGGCCGGCGTCTAATTTGAATACATTATTAATGTGTATGATTGAGTTTGTGACGTGTCAAGTCATACATAATGCGTTAGGACATGTGATGAAGTCTTTATGTATCAATGAATTGTTCCATTCCTACTGGTGGTGGTGGTGTTGAGGTCTGAGTGTGCTCTTTGTGTGCTGTGTAGCCTGGTGACTGTGTTGTCCTGCAATTCAAACACTGCAGTGTACCACGTGGAACTGGCGAGAAGGTTAAAGGGTCAAAGTGAGCCAAATTGTCCTGGAAACTTTAGTTGTGCATTATGCCCAGGGCATGGAAAAGGAAAGCCCGCTTTCAACGTTGATCAAATGAAATGTACGACTTTGTACATGGATGCAGGGACTTTAGTAATGTACTGGGCGAAATCACGCTTTATGCTCCGAACATCCCTTAGCCAATAAGGCTTACTTAAGGATCATTGAAAGAGTTCGAGGCTTCCGATAGCGTAGCGGTCTAATGCACCTGTGTTCGCTGCTGCTTTATGAGTGCAAGCTGCCTAGCATGGTCGTGGGTCGCATTCTCCTCCATTGGCAAGGTCGTCATGACGAATGGGTTTATTGGGTATAGATTGAGATTGGCATTAGTGTGAACGTTTCCCCTCTCTGTCTCTCTGTCTCTCTGTCTCTCTCTGTGTCTCTCTGTCTCTCTCTGTCTCTGTCTCTGTCTCTGTCTCTGTCTCTGTCTCTGTCTCTCTCTGTCTCTCTCTGTCTCTCTCTGTCTCTCTCTGTCTCTGTCTCTTTCTGTCTCTCTCTCTGTCTCTCTCTGTGTCTCTGTGTCTCTCTGTCTCTCTGTCTCTCTCTGTCTCTCTCTCTCTCTCTCTCTCTCTCTCTCAGGAGTCCTCTCTTTGGGCCTCAGTGTGACAGCGCACAGCTGTTCCGACATGTCAGTACTGGTTGCCTCAGCCCTCCCGCACTGCAGAGCTCACTCCCACAGACACTCACACACACTCTATGACTCCTTCCACCGACACTCTGCTCTGGCCAGGGGATTGGCTCATAGACACAGCAGTTTAATTACAAAACTTTCTCAGATTACCCAAGCGTCCTGTTTGACTGGGGGGGGTTCTCTGAGCTCATCGCCAGTTACCGGCGCAGAAACTTTGTATGTCTGTGTCTTGTCTGTCTGTCTGTTTGCGCTGTGTGCTTAAGGCGATCAATTCTCTCCTCATCTTGTTCATGGGCAAAAAAGACTTTCAGAGATCCAATACTTCTCATTTCCAGTATTTCTAACATTCCCAATACTGTGTACGAAATTGTGACTTGTGTGTAATATTTCTTTGTTGTCAAAAGTACTTGATTTTGGCAACAAAGAAATATTATGCATGTATTGCATGTAGACTATATTCAAAACAGTATATACCCTAACACTATGCAAAAGTACATTGTGTAATAGGACTCTGCGGGCAATGAGGGATTACATTTCTCACACTCAAATTAATCTCCCCGATCTGTCAAAAACAGGTTCTATTAAAGTATTTTCATTGCAATAATATCCATTTGAGAGGAACTGGAGGGGAAGTAATGTATTTGTTTGGTTTGTTAAAAACATAATGACGAGAACAGGCCGCTTGACTCGTCATTTCCTAGTCATTTGTAAGCTGGAGGGGATTAGGTTGTTTGGTGGTTTAACAAGGAGAAACGTGTAAATAGGAATAAAGAGCTCCCGTTTAGGGGGTGGTAAAAAACACTTTTAGAATTTAAATTTCTGTTCCTGTCTCTGCGAGGCACCCGCAACAGGCGGCCGGGGAAGCACAGATGTTTCAGCTTATGGCTTCATCACCGTTTGCGATCATTTGACATCAAGTTGAACATATTTATCCTGGGGACGGACGGACAGGTTTTAAGCTTTTCTCTCCCGACAGGTGTTACCGGTGTCTGGTACGGGCGCCTTGCCATGCAGATAAGCCAGTGAAGAAAAGTATATTTGTTTAGATGTTTTTTTCATTCCTATTCAAATATTTTAAGGCAATGTAAACTTTGTCGGTCTTGATATCTCGTTTCTTCTGACTCGACCCGTCGCTTTTTTGAGCCGCTTCGTTTCCCGCGAGGAGTTTAGCCTGGCGGTTTCGCGGGAGGTGGTACCAAATTCGCTCCGAAGGAACGACGAGAACAAAAATGTCCCGACTCGTAAGTGCGTGATAAAGGCCCTTGTTAAAGTTGTGAAACGCTGTCTGCTTCCTCGTTCTGCCCAAGGGTCTGAGCCGCGCATCGCTGGCTGCAAGATCAACTTCCTGCCTCTCGGGCCACCTCCCTGCGCGTCCCTGTATCGCCGTCCCTGTCAGTCAGCCTCTGCGCTCGCTTTCCTTAAGCGGCGCTCTGTGCAGGCGGGCGGGCGTGCGTGTGTGTGTGTGTGTGCGTGTGTGCCTGTGTGCGTGCGTGCGGTAGTGAAGCAGCGCTGGATGTCTGTCGTGTCATGCAGTATGCACGCATGCCGTGTGTTAGTTTGCACGCTGCTGCTGCTGTGTTATGCGACTCTGCAGGTGTGTGGTTTGCGCGGCGATTGCAACTGCAGTGTTGCAGGTCAAGGTGGTGTGGGGAGGGGGGACAGTTGGAGCCATTTCCTTGAAGGACAGCTCTGTGTGTGTGTGTGTGTGTGTGTGTGTGTGTGTGTGTGTGTGTGTGTGTGTGTGTGTCTGTGTCTGTGTCTGTGTCTGTGTCTGTGTGTTGGTGCATGCGTGTTGGTGCGTGTGTGTGTGTGTGTCTTGGTGTGTGTGTGCGTGTGCGTGCCTGCATGTGTTGCTGTACGACTGCAGACTGCGCTCCTTGCTCTTGGACCACAGCAGGGTTGCCCAGCGAGATGCTGCAGCACAGATCATTCTGCCGGCCGACGCCCATCAGAGACGCCACGCACAACCAGTCTGCCATAACGCATACGCTGCCTGGGCGGGGGGGGCGGGCTTTGATAAAATCATCGCATCTTAACCCTTAAGAATCACAATCAGAAGTGGGTCCTTCCCTGTGATACTGGAGACGTTTCAGGATTGCACACAGGGATTTCCCTGAAAGAGAGAGGATGAGTCAGATCAGTCTCCCTGGTTATCCTTCATGCTCGGCCTCTCCCCATATCGATGTGACTCGCCGTCATGCAGATGAGAGAGATCTCTGCCATCACGCTCCGGCCACACAGAGACTAAGAGCAGTGGCCGTCGGAGGAGGCTTTATGATGAAGACGTTGGCGATTGGAAACTGGTGACGGGATGACATCACCTCCAGCTCTCGTCATGTGCTGTGTTTGACTGAGATTTCACAGACCGGTGCCTGTGCTAAGCGTAGTTAGTTTCTCTTTTTTTGTACCTTTCCATTTGAAGTGAATCTTGTTTCCTCTTAAATATTACTGTTTACATGTGACTATTAAGCGGGTGTATTAAGTCATTCGTATTTAATTTAATAGTGAAGACGACCGTTAATTGGTTAAGTGGGGGTACATTTAGGAAGAACATTTGGTAATTAAAAAAACAGATCACATCTGTATCGTAAATTTCGTTTTAGGGGGGTCTCTTATTGAGCTGTAGAGGTTTAGACCCCTGGAATGAGGAGGTTGTGGTAATCATACAAATGCAAAAAGTACTCTTGCTAGTACTCTAATATTAGCACTCTAATATTCTCCCTAATGCAGGGCAAAGTCATACCGTTTAGAATGACGATCCGTCGTTTTAAAAAGACAACAGTCCCAGAATTATCTTGTTCTCTCCTTTATCTTCGCACGACATTTGACACATGGGACCGTATGCTCTCAGAAGCAGGGTAAAAATAATGTACGAGCACACAAATGATTAACGCACGCATTAAGCGCTGTATTTAAAACCCCGGTCTGCTTGAATGGCTTTGACGATGGGCTCTTGAATGGGTTCCAGAGTAGCGCACATTCACGCAGGGCAGGCTTACATAACCACTGCGCTGAACTCTAGCATACTGTAACATGCACACACTGACTCATCTGTTCTCTCCGCGCAGTCTCGGGACAAACGCTCTCCTCACACTCGGCCTTAACAGAGAGAGAAGAACAATGAACAATGAATTGAGGAGCCTGTCGTGGATGAATGACCGTACAGTGCGCGGCCCGGCGATCTAAACGCATCTCCTCTCCGTTTCACCGACTCCGTGTTTCTCCCTCTCCTCATAAAAACACTCACTGACCCTCACTCTCTCCTCTGTATATATTTTTTTCATAACCGTTCAGCCCATCTAGGCTCGTCATGTCCTAATCTAAAGAGTATCCAGTACTGCATCTAGCCTGGACTTGAATAGACCAAGTGTTTCTGCCTCTACTACCTGACCTGGCAAGCTGAAACCCAGCCAGCTTCTCTTTCTCTCTGTCTCTCTCTCTCTCTCTCTCTCTCTCTCTCTCTCTCTCTCTCTCTGTCTCTCTGTCTACCAATCAGATCCTGGTCTATCTGCTCCCCCTGCCCCCTCGGGCAGTGTCACCTGTCCGTGCAGGTCACAGAGAGACAGAGGAGTGAACAGGGGGCGTTGGTTACGGTGGTCTGACTCGGCTGCCTTTGCTAGCCCAGGAGAGTGCCTTGTCCTCTATGGTTCCTGTTATCTCTTTAGATTGACTGTCTTTCCCCAGCGGTGGACCCCAAAACACACAGATAAACCCAGTGGCACCTCGTGCAGATACCCCTTGTCCCTGTGCATCCCCTTTTAAATCATTTTCCTCTGGCTTCTCATGTTAAAAGAATCCGTCGATATTACAAATCGAAAAAGGACAGAAAAGGCTGGGCCTGTACGTCTCTTCCGGAAGGTGCCGTCGGCTACTGCGGCCTTTGCACGGTTCGCTCCCTCTCTGTCCGTAGGTTGACCCTCCCCCTCCCCTCTTGTCTGTGTCCCTCTCTCAGTCTCGCTCGGAATCCAAGGCGGGGGGGCGACCCAGCATGCCGCGATGCCGGAACTCGGTCGCGACCACGGCGGACGAGCAGCCGCACATCGGCAACTACCGGCTGCTGAAGACCATCGGCAAGGGCAACTTCGCCAAGGTCAAGCTCGCCAGACACGTGCTCACGGGGAAGGAGGTGAGTTGGGTCGGCGGCCTCACGGACGCGGGGCGACCGCAGGGGCGAGGCGGAACGCGGATCGATGCACGTCGCCGTGAGTTTAAAGGCTGGACGGATGGACGGGTGGGAGAACGGGGAGGGGTCGAGGGGTGGGGAGAGCTGGTTTCTAACCGGTGGTAATTGATGGCTGCCTGAGAAGAGGGGGAGTATGATGTGGTCGGATCGGTGATTTGCACATTCTAATGGAAAGGCTCGTGCCAAGGCTGTTCTCGCGCCTTTTAATGGAGGCCAGAACAGACGACTAATTGTCGAGTCAAATTGTACTCCGCATGCTGGGGGGAAAGCACTGCTCCGGCCGCCAGTTGAACAGCACAGCCGATTTCTGCCATGCTGTAAGGCCTTGCGAATGCACTGTAGGATTCGGCCACATCTGGAGCTTGAGGGTTCTGTTCAGAGCTGCGTGGCGTTGCCTGGGTAGCGCAGGTGAAGGTAAGCAGGGTCAGAGCGCCACCTGACTGGTGTGTGTGTGTGGGCGCGCACACAGTGGCTTGTGTTCTGCCCCGCCCCGCTTGCTTGTCAGCAATGTGAACAAGGCCACAAGAACAACTTGCACAGGGTTGCCACAGGTTCCTGAAGTTCTTGAATTGTCCCGCATTCAGAATCGAGCTATTTGAAGGTCGTGGGAGGCGCTCGATTTGAGTTTGTTATGAATCGCACGCAGTCTCCCCGATGAACCGGTTGGAGAGCACGGGTGGGATTTTCGATCGACGAGATGTGCGGTCTCATAAAAAGAGAAAGGAGAAGGCGGACTCACAGGTAAGAGAGGCGCAGGTCACAGACAGTCATCAGAAAAATAATTTAAAAAGGATTTCACGGCTGCTCCCTTTCACGTTTGGATAGTTTGAATCAGTCTTTACTTGCGTAGTGTGGTGCCAATTACAAGTAGGCGTCTTCTTCTGTAATACAATTGGTCTCACCTCCATATCGCGTGGTGAAAATTCCCTGAAATTCCGTTAAAATACCCAGTTCAGTGATTTTGATGAGATCGTCCAACCGAGTCACTGAAACGAGGGGGATTTTTCCTGCTATAACAATTGGTCTCACCGGTGGTGAAAATCCCCCGATTGGGAGATCCTGTGATCTCAAAGATGACTGACAACATGTACTACTGTACATTTAATATCCATTTCTTCATGTGTGCTTGTTGCTGTGGTGGTGTTTTTTCCCCTTGTAAAGAATATGAACTGAAAAGGGCCAGGACAGTTACTTGAACTTGCTTTGGGCTCATGTTGAGATGGTAGACATTCTGCCTTTGAGCCCTTGACTTGTCATTGACCTCACAGAGAGTGAAACTGAGAAATGAAAGAGAGATTTCTCAGCCCCTGACCCAGGCTTGTGCTCTTCGTTTGTACGCTCGCTAAATTGTGAAGAAATACTTTTTTTTGTTTGCGGTTTGTGGTTTGTCATTTTGTTTGCTTTCGATGCAGTTAGTTATGGTCGCTGGAGTGACTCAGTCTGAAAATGTGCTTACAATTGTCTACTTGTGCACACCCTGTAGATATTAAAGTTCTGTAAGTTTCACATTAAAACTGTCGGAACCTGTTCCGTACGCAATTGCACGCGACGTACACTTTGTGCTTTTACTGTGTGCGCAGGTTTGCACCTGCGAGCGTGTGTGCGTGCGTGCGTGTGCGAGACGCAGATGTGCAGGAAAACGTTCGCGGTGACGAGGACACCTTTGTGCGCCTCGGCCAATCCGCAGCTCCCTGTTGTGATGTCACTCGGGCCTGGGAGGTTCCGTCTCCTCATTGGTCAGCTCGCTTGTCTTTCAGGTGGCTGTGAAAATCATAGACAAGACCCAGCTCAACTCGTCCAGTCTACAAAAGGTGAGTGACTGGCCTCTCGCTCCCGCCGCGTGTGCGTTCGTTCGGCTGCCGGAAGGGGGGTGACGGGGAAGCGCTTTCGCTTCCCTTTCCGGTCTCGTCTCACGCCACAGAGAGAGCCCAGAGGTTTACCACCCTTCTCCCCACCCCCACCCCCACTCCCACCTCCTCCACCTCCTCCTCCTCCTCCTCCTCCTCCTTTCTCTCACACATTCCTCTGTCCTCTGAGGCGCTGGCGCAGACCGGTTTGTTTCTCCGTGGGGTTCCCTAGGGTCCAGGGCTTGAAGGGGGTAATTACAGGAAATGAGTCTCAATGACTTCCTGTACTCAGGGGCTGGGTGTGGTCGCACTGTATTACACACATGCACGCACACACACACACACACACACAGAGGCTTACAAACCTGTCCTGTAGGACTGCAGAATACCCTGTGCTGGCTGTCCCACGGGCCTTTTTTAGCAAGCGTGCACACACCCACACACACACACACACACACAGACTCACACACACACACACACACACACACAGACACACACAGACACACACACAGACACACACACACACACACACATACACACACACACACACAAACACACAGAGAGACACACACACACACACACACACACACACACACACACACACACACACACACACACACACACTTTTGGTGAAGATTGTGACTCGCTGTCTTTTCCCCCCGCCTGTTTTTCCTCCAGCTGTTTCGCGAAGTGAGGATCATGAAGCTTTTGAATCACCCCAATATCGGTGAGTTTGACCGAATAAACATTGGAGAGTTTATCTAAGTGTCGAAACTCTCTCGCGTTTGTGGGAACGCACCTAAAGGTCATTGGGTTTCAGCGCAGTCGGGTCTCCCAGCCGCCGTGGCCCAAGCGGAAAGTGCGCTTAATTACAATGGCGTGCGCACACCTGGTGAATACCAAATGGCCCCTCTGCATACTTACTGTGCTCGAGGGGACTGAAAATGAAAGTGGAGCATTTGCACTCAACTCATCTGTGGCACTTTGAGCATACATAATGCACACAGATTTTAACACTCAGTATTGCAGTTCTTCTAAGGATAATGGGGGGGAACAAAATGTAAATGGGAGAGTGATGTGGATGAAAAGGTTTTGTATGGGTAAACAAAAATGTATTTGTAATTTTAATTGTAAATCGACGTGTCTCTCAAATAATCCCCCCCTTTTCCCCCAGTTAAGTTATTTGAAGTCATAGAGACGGAGAAGACGCTGTATCTTGTTATGGAGTATGCTAGCGGAGGTGAGAATTCTTCTTTCTCTCGGTTTATTTGTATATATAAAAATGATTATTTTATTTTTTTTACAACTTTAAACAGTACACAACTGTAATCAAGTATAAATAAAGAACAAGAAAAAGCAACTGTGGGGGGGGGGACTGAATGCAAAACAAAAAATATGAATATTCTATTATAATGTAATGGCATTGTGGCTATGGTAGTGGTGTATATTTGGCTCATACCAGTGGGTGCAAATTTGATGGCATCAAGACCAACAAATGAGGAAAAAGTGAGGAGGAGATTAATGACAGTAAAAGATAGTTTTCACTCACACTGACATGCGCTCACCGCCTTTCTCTCTGTTTATCCAATCAGAGGAAGCCCTAGCCTCAGTAGAGTTCAGTGCCCGTGGGATGTGATTATTCATTTGATAACCGCACACCCGTGGTATTAACCCCACACGCACCTAGCCACTTGTACACCAGTGTTATTCTAGAGCAGGGGTGGGCAATCTTACCCTGTGCGGGCCGGTGTGGGTGCAGGCTTTTGTTCCAGCCGAGCAGTAGCTCACCTGATTTGACTAATCAGCTAATCAAAGTCTTCAATCAGGGCTTTGATTAGTGGAATCAGGTGTGTCACTGTTCAGTTGGAACAAAAGCCTGCACCCACACAGGGTAAGATTGCCCACCCCTGCTCTAGAACGAGCGAGCGAGCGAGTGAGGAGGAGGAGCAGTGCCCTTCCTCGTGCAGGGAAGTACCAGACATTGGTGACAGGCTTGGCCATCGGCTGCTGTTGAGAACCGCTTCGACGATCGAGCATGTCTGCACACTCGGCTGTTTTGCGTGCAAAGTGTGAAACTGTGACACTTCTGCAAAAAGGTGTTGGCGAATTGTCTGCAAGGCAGCTAATATCGGACACTGTATATCACACCCTATAATATCGCCCACTTGCTACGCTGCCACTGAATAGATGAATTGGTTTCCATCAGAGGGCGTTTGTGACTTGGGTGTGAATTTGTTCCCTTTGCAGTAGCCTTGCTGCCTGTCTCTGTTCATTTGTATCGGTTTGTCTTATGCAACGGTGTTTACACCCACAATTTGCCCTTCGTCACCTCTCTACCTAATCTCTCCCTCCCTCCTCGCGCCTCCCTTCCTTAGGCGAAGTGTTCGATTACCTCGTCGCCCACGGCAGGATGAAAGAGAAGGAGGCTCGAGCCAAATTCCGACAGGTGAGACGCTGCGCCGGCCCGCGCGTCGGGCCGCATCCTGTACCGCACGCACGCGCACATCTGCACACTCAGGGAAACCCACGAGCTGATAATGAGGTGACACGTTCAAGATTACAGTATCGGCTCTGGCCGGGAGTGCCACTAGGGTGCGGCGATTGGCTGATGGGGGGAGGGAAGCCGATGCGAGCTCACTGCGCATAGGAGTGGCCCTGTGTGCGCACACTGGAGTTACGGTGACGGCTTGGACGAGGTGGTGTCGCATGTCACTGCCGGTATCAGGACTACGGCAGCGAACTCCTAAGATTTACGTGGGAGTGGGATAATTTACTTGAAAAAGGAGGGTATAATTAGATACAAAAAATGGGGAGAAAACAGCAGAATAACTAAATAGAAGACGGGAAAAAATAAGATTGACGTGCACGCCGCTTCTGTCTGATCGAGATCTTTACGCAGGGCACACTAAGCTTGGCGTCGTATGACTGCGGCCGATTTCTACAGCCTCTCATTTTCAAATGGTCATGTTTACGTCTGTCTGTTTTACCCCTGCACGAGTCGCACATTCTAAGGACTGCGGTGGGTTACAGACCACGATTACGGTTGATGTGTTTTTCTTCATGTTTGGATTCCCCTTCCGACGCGATCGCTTAGGGACAGATGACACAGTCGCCGCGGCGTGAGAAAGTGCCGTCCGTTAAACGCTCTGCCCCTCTGCCTCTGTCCCTCCGCAGATCGTTTCTGCTGTTCAGTACTGCCACCAGAAGTGCATCGTACACAGAGACCTGAAGGTGAGAGCGGGGGGTGAACGGGGTGATGGTGAGGGTGGATGAGGGAGGGAATGCAGGAGAGAGAATAGAGCTGAGAGGGTGTAAGTGAGAGAATACAGGAGAGAGAATTCAGCTGAGAGGGTGTAAGTGAGAGAATACAGGAGAGAGAATACAGCTGAGGGTGTAAGTGAGGATACAGGTTATGTATTTAGGGTGAGGGTATGAGCCAGCAAGTTTAGGTGAGAGAGTTTTAGTGAAGATGGGACGGTTGAGACTGTATATATAATTTAGCAGACGCTTTTATCCAAAGTGACTTACAGTAGTGAATGCATACATTTTTCAGTATATGTGGTCCCAGTGGGGATTGAACCCACAACCTAATGTCATTTAGCAGACAACTTTTATCCAAAGTGATTCACCCACTGAGCCACATTTTCAGAACCACAGAGAGAGAGAGAACCTAAGCGTTGAGCGCCATGCTCTACCAACTGAGACAGAGAACCAGAGAGAGAGAGAGAGAGAGAGAGAGAGAGATGTTGTATTGCCAATGCTAAGGACAGGAGGGAGGGTGTGAGGGGTACCGGGCAGGTTTGGGAAAAGGCCCACATTGCTTCGCCGTCTGTTGGAGGCGCGCCACCGAGCCGTACGCTCTCTCTCCCCTCCCTCCCTCCAGGCCGAGAACCTCCTGCTGGACGCCGAGATGAACATAAAGATCGCCGACTTCGGCTTCAGCAACGAGTTCATGCTGGGCAGCAAGCTGGACACGTTCTGCGGGAGCCCGCCGTACGCGGCGCCCGAGCTCTTCCAGGGCAAGAAGTACGACGGGCCCGAGGTGGACGTGTGGAGCCTGGGCGTCATCCTCTACACGCTGGTCAGCGGCTCGCTGCCCTTCGACGGGCAGAACCTCAAGGTGCGGACGGAGGAAAATCCACTGACTCTCAACCCCCCTTTTGCTTTTAGGACATAAGAATGTGTAAGAGTGCATAACGACAGGGGTGGGGCTTAATCGGCTTAAGCCCCGAATGTTTTTTTAAAGTTTTTAGTTTTTTTTTTTTTTTTAGAAAAGTCCCGGATATTTAAAAAAATATATATGATCTTTTTTAATAACCACACAATGTGTGACATTTTTCCTCCCTAGTCTTTCTTCTGACTGTAATCAGAACCGTATGTCTTCAGCCCCTACCACTGCCCCTGCATAACGACGAGAACAGGCCATTCGCCCTCATCTAGGCTCGTCATGTCCTAATCTAAAGAGTATCTACACTACTGCATCTAGCCTGGACTTGAATAGCCCAAGTGTTTCTGCCTCTACTACTTGAACCTGACAAGCTGAAACCCAGCCAGCTTCTTTTTCCTTATGCACTCTCTCTCTGTCTCTGTCTCCCTCCCTCCCTCCCTCTCTCCCTCTCTCTCCCTCTCTCAGGAGCTGCGTGAGCGCGTGCTGAGGGGGAAGTACAGGATTCCCTTCTACATGTCCACAGACTGTGAGAACCTGCTCAAGAAGTTCCTCATCCTCAACCCCACCAAGAGGGGCAGCCTAGAGGTCAGTGGGATAATGACCAGCCACAGTCTTACCACTGAGCGAACACACTCTGCATTCGTAGGTCTCGCCAGCAAGACACTTCGACACATGCTGGCCATATCGGGGGAAAATCTAAATTCCCCCCAAAAAACAAGCGTTGAATAGAGAACACTTTTGTGGGGCACATGTCCTGGTCGTGTAGTCTCAGTCCTGGCTCGACAGCAGATTATGGTGAAAAGTCCCTGTCCTGAACCCTCACTCTAATCCCAAGTCTTCCATGTGTCTCCTGTGTCTGATCTCCACCCTCGCCCTTTTCCCCCTTCCCCCCCTTCCCCTCCCCCCCACCCCCATTGTCTCCTGTTTCCTTCACTTCCTGTCTTCCTTCTCCTTCACTTCCTGTCTCCTGCCTCCTTCATTTCCTGTCTTCCTTATCCTTCACTTCCTGTCTTCCTTCCTCCTTCACTTCCTGTCTCCCTTTCCTTCACTTCCTGTCCCCTGCCTCTTTCACTTCCTGCCTCCTTCACTTCCTGTCTCCTGCCTCCTTCACTTCCTGTCTCCCTTTCCTTCACTTCCTGTCTCCCTTTCCTTCACTTCCTGTCCCCTGCCTCCTTCACTTCCTGCCTCCTTCACTTCCTGCCTCCTTCACTTCCTGCCTTCTTCACTTCCTGCCTCCTTTCTTCTTCACTTCCTGTCTCCTGTCTCCTTCACTTCCTGTCTCCTTCACTTCCTGTCTCCTGTCCTTGGTTGTGTTCAGCAGCAGATCATGAGAGACCGCTGGATGAACGTGGGCCACGAGGAGGAGGAGCTCAAGCCCTACTTGGAGCCGCAGCCCGACTACAAGGACCCCAAGAGGACAGGTCAGCGGCGCGGTGGTGCGGAGGGCTGGAAGAGAGGTGGGGCAGGCGTCCTGCGGGGGCGCTGCGCTCTGGGGGGGTGTGAGGGGGGAACACCGGGGCACAGGTGCGGGTGTGGTTCTCTTTGGGCGCTGGGAAGATCCACTTTTACATTGGCTAAAGATGTGTGGAGCATTCACCTCTTTTGTGCCTCTCTCTCTGTGTGTGTGTGGTGTGTGTGTGTGTCTGTTGTGTGTGTGTGTGTGTGAAGATGTGTGTGTGTGTGTGTGTGTGTGTGTGTGTGTGTGTGTGTGTGTGTGTGTGTGTGTGTTTGTGTGTGTGTGTGTGTGTGTGTGTGTGTGTGTGTGTGTGTGTGTGTGTGTGTGTCCGCCTGTTCATTTTGTTCACCCCTTCATTCTGGGGGAGATCGGTCTGGGAGATTGCGACCCTGTTCTGTGTGTGTACGTGCGTGGGGATTTGTGTATTTGCATGCATTAACGATGCTAAGGTGAATTTTGGCCCTGGCTCTTGGTGTGTGTGGTTCTGATATGTATGTTTGAGTGTGGTGGTGGGTGGTTCTAGGGGCTCATGTCGTCTCTGCTCTGCTCAGACATGATGCTACAGATGGGCTACTCTCAGGAGGAGATCCAGGACTCTCTGGTTAACCAAAAATACAACGATGTCATGGCCACATACCTACTACTGGACTTCAGGAACTCAGAGGTACAAAGCAATGCAGCCACAGACACACACGCACAATACACAGACAACATACACACACAATACACACACACACACACATACACACACACAATGCACAAAGTGTACCGTAGGATTAATGACAGGCTCACATCCACCTGCACGTCAGTGTGGATTGGGTTTCCATCGTTTGCGTGGCCGCACCGTAAATGAATATTGAAGGGCTGCGCTCTGCAGTGCTCTGGCAGAATTGTAACGAGTGGCCTTCCCCTGCCACACGAGGGTACACAGTGTTCCTGCATTAGCGCAGGTGAACGCGTTGGACGGAGTGGCACGCTAAGGAGGGCCAATATGCGAGTATACACGCTTGGGGGGGAAAGGCCATTCATTCACCTTTTGATGCATTTATCAAATTGAGGTCCTAATCCCACAATCCCCCCCAAAAAAAAATAGGTTTAACCACAATTATCATTTTGAATTACATTTGGACATTGTTGGATATGCTAATTACGTATGATGGAATTGCTGCCAGTTTGTCTAGAATAACGTATATATATATTTCGTGCAGTTTGAGTTTGGCAGCAGTGCTCGGCAGCCCTCCTAAGTGGAGGCACGATGCTGTAGTCACAGCAGAAGCACAATCGTTTTTATGTCCCGCTGTTTCCATGCCTCATTAGCTTTCAGTCAAACACCCACACGGAACACTGTAAATAGTGCGCATACACCAACCAGAGCACTGCGGCGTTGCCCTAAATCAACAGCTTCACTGTAGGGACACATTAAGGGGCAGTAGGGACAGGGTGAGGGGCAGTTGTGCAGATGGCATGTGGGGACAGAGTGAGGGGCAGTTGGCATGTAGGGCAAGAGTTGGGGGCAGGTGGCATGTAGGGACAGTGTGAGGGGCAGTTGGCGTGTAGGGACAGTGTGAGGGGAATTAGGGCAGTTGGCGTGTATGGACAGTGTGAGGGGCAGTTTCTCACAGATTTTGCTGGAATGGATCCAGGGTCAAGTATGCCCGTAGAAAGTCACCCACAACAGAAGTGCACACCAGCATTGTTAAGGTCTTGAGCCGACACAGAGCGGTGTACCTGGACCTTGGTGCGGCCAGCGAGACAAGCCCCCGACGCAGGCAGTCAGGACAGGCTCCAAACACACACCTGACCTCTGACCTCTGACCTCTGACAGTGCTCTTGTGCGATGCTCTGCTGCTCACTCTCTCTCTGCTGCTCACTCTCTCTCTGCTGCTGCTGCTTCTTAGCTGGATGAGGGCATCAGCCTGTCCTTAAAATCACGCCAAGGAAATGACCTCACAAACAGCAATGTCCAATCCCCTCCTCAAAAGGTACAGCGTAACATCTCGTCCAATCAGAAGCCCCGGAGAGCCACCGACCAAGGTAGGAAAACGTGCCGACCGAATGAGAATGAGGCAGTGGGAAGAGATTCGTTGAAGTGAAAGAAAAAAGAAAAGAAAAAGAAGTTAATGAATAAAAGAGTTAATGTTTAAAGATATTAAAATGCCCTCTCCTGTCCCTCTTGTCAGGCTCCTCCTACTCCAAGCGCTCTCAGGGGGAGAGCAAACACACCGCTGAGGACTCTGGGAGGAAAGGGTCAGGTGGCTCCGCCAAAGTGCCCCCGAGCCCCCTCAGCACTGCTGACCGTAAGAAGGGCACCCCGACCCCCTCCACAGTGAGTGTCCCCCTCCCCAGACACCCCCACTATCACTAAGGACAGATGACTGACCCCCACCCCACCCCACCCACCCCGCTCTGTTCTACAGAACAGCATCCTGTCGACCGGGACGAGCCGGAACCGCAACTCCCCGGTCACTGAGAGGGCCACGCTCGGGGTGCAGAACGGCAAGGACAGGTACACTACCGCACACCTCCACACACACACACACACACACACACACACACACACACACACAGACCGACACACATACACACACACACACACAGACACACACACATACACACACACACACACAGACAGATACACATGCACACACACACAGACAGACACAAATACACATGTTTGTCAGTCCACTGTTTCAGACAGACACATGCAGTACAGTGTTTACTGAGCTGTTCACACACAGACACAGACAGATACACATGCACACACACACAGACAGACACAAATACACATGCCCACACGGATGCAGACAAGACACACGTATGCAGACACACGCACACACAGACAGACACAAATACACATGCACGCACAGACGTATACACAAACTGACAAATCCATTGATAGACACACTTACACTCTATGGTTTGTTCAGTGTAAAACTTGATTTCGTACATAATATGATTAAAAACATGCTGTAATTATCTGTTGTGAAGGTACCTTTTGGGTTTCATAGAAAAGTCACTGGCCTCACCTGCATTCAGGCCTCCTCCTGCGCTTGCTTCTGGTTAAGTGTGAGGTTGGTGTGTTTATGAGAGGAGTGAGAGGCCAGCAGCTGCCCTCGAGAGACCCAGTCACTGGTAATCACATTTCTGGAGTCTGATTGTCTGGATCTCGTCCAGTATTGACTTTAATTGACAAACAATGTGTGAGAACTCGCACGCACACAGACACACACACTCTCTCTCTCTCACACACACCCACACACACACGGTGGTCGCTTCAATGTAGTCGTATATGCGCTCAAAATGAAATGATGCCCCGCGTCACAGAGGCCTGCACAGAACGGCGCATGTTCACAGACGTTTATGTTAAGGGCTTTTGAGCGTGCATCCTCCCACACCGCGTACAGGAGAGCGATCAGTGTGCACGTACGCCACTGGAATAACATTGTGGTCAAATCCATTTTCTTCATTGTCTAGACAGCGAATGGTAATTTAATCTGTATGCAGTCCCTGTCTGCTGCCCGTGGCTGGCAGCCTATAATGTCAGAGCTTCAGGAGCTGGTGCTGCCATTAAACTCTCTCTCACACGCACACGCAGACACACACACTCACTGCACAAACACACACACACACACACACACACACACACACACACACTCAGGACAGACTGAAGCACTGGGGCCCCGGCTACACGGACACAGGCAGACAGGGACAGTGTTTAGTTTACTGAGGCTGGACTTGATTGGCCGACCCACATGCAGTACAGTGTTTACTGAGGCTGGACCTGATTGGCCGACACACGTGCAGTACGGTGTTTACTGAGGCTGGACCTGATTGGCTGACACACGTGTGGTCCACTGTTTACTGAGGCTGGACCTGATTGGCTGACACACGTGTGGTCCACTGTTTACTGAGGCTGGACCTGATTGGCCGACCCACATGCAGTACAGTGTTTACTGAGGCTGGACCTGATTGGCCGACCCACATGCAGTACAGTGTTTACTGAGGCTGGACCTGATTGGCTGACACACGTGCAGTACGGTGTTTACTGAGGCTGGACCTGATTGGCTGACACACGTGCAGTACGGTGTTTACTGAGGCTGGCCCTGATTGGCAGGCTGCCCATCCTATAACCTGTTTACTGACCCAGTGTGTCTGTCACATGACACGGAGCCGCAGTTGACCGCACTGCATGTGGACACTTCTGGACTTCCCTTACCCGACACTAGCATTTCCTGTTCCTGACACTGAACAGGAACAGGAAGTGGAGATTCTGAGCTGTCACTCAGCTTTTCTCTTTGTTAAAGTGAGCGTTTCATTTGAGTGGGTGTCTGTCTTCAGCCCGCTGCTCTGGGGCGCACGTCTGTCCTCTGTATACAGGGAGATGTACAGAGTAAATGCATTCGTTCCAGGCCGCAGCGCTGTATTTACATGACATTACAGGCATTTAGCAGACGCTCTTATCCAGAGCGACATTTCTTTACAATCCATTTATACAGCTGGATATTTACTGAAGCAATTCAGGTTAAGTACCTTGCTCAAGGGTACAACGGCAGTGTCCCCACCTGGGGATTGAACCTGCAACCTTAACGTTATAAGCCCAGTTTCCTAACCACTATACCACACTGCCGCCTATATTTGAAGTTCAGTTCGTCGCTGTGATGAAAGCACAT